>JAPMUY010000352.1:100000-105000 GCA_026901105.3 Galaxias olidus | reverse complement strand
ACCTAAAAGATTCCACGTTAATCTGTTCAGCCGAAGCAAATGGCTACTGACCAGCCTTAGGCGCCATTGCTGTAAAGAAATAGACTTTATCTCACAGACTTTTTTCTTTTCTCTTTTTCTCTCATGTGGCTTTTTTTTCTCTCTTTTTTCTCTCTCTCTCTCTCTCTCTCTCTCTCTCTCTCATTCTTGCCATGAATTTTGATGCCTCTTTGTCAATATTGCTACACTAAAGCCCTCCAGCTATGTTATTAGCTCCTCACAAAGCTCTCACCTCTCGCCGCCCACTAGAAAACGCCTGACAACTCTTTTATTTTCCCTTTCTCTCTCTCTCTCTCTCTCTCTCTCTCTCTCTCTCGCTTTCTCTCTCTCTCCATATTGTTACCACGCCAACGGCCATGTCACCCCTTTGCCATGGCAGGATTCAACAGCGGCCATAAAACATGGCTGCAAACCTGTGTCTGTTTTACTGAAGCAATTTAGCCTGCCTCAAGGGCACAGCCGTAATATCTCTTTCTGCCGCCTCGTGGCCCCTTACGGGGGGGGGGGCAATTGCCTCCCCTCGGTGCTCCAACGAGGGAAATGGTGGCCATTTTAGTGTCTGGCCGTGTGTCTGACTGCTCTATTTGGGATGCATGGCGGTTTGGCTTGACTGACTGGTGCTTATAGAGGCTGTCCGTCCGTCTGTCTGGCCCGTGGGGGGGGGGGCCGCTGTCGGAGTGTCAGCACTGGGGAGGGACTGAGTTACCGGTCTATTTGGATGCCCCGGTGGCTTTACTGTCCGAGTCTGTGGGTCTCCAGAAGATATACGCTGCAAATCCCGTGTGTTTTAGCGCTCCGTCTCCGCGTTTTATAGGAAGTCTCTCTCAGGCGATCAATAGCACTGATTTAGGGGACGCACCACAGGGATCTTGCAACTAGGAACTATTTTATTATTGTTTTAGTATTTATCTATTTAATGAAGAGGCTCTGAAATCCATTGTCAGAGGGCTGATTTCCTCTTTTTTTATTTTGTTTTTTTACTTTTTGTTGGACTTAATCTAATCTCACATTACCATGTTCAGTTATGTGTGTTCTTGTTTTGGGAGATAGCTGCCAATCAAATGTCTTTTTCAGACTGATTGGTCTGCACAGTTGCCAACCCTCCCCATTTTCATTGGCACAATTCCCTATCAAAACGAGTTATTTGTATAGATTTTTAGGTTTCAAGGTTGGCCAGTATGTTGGTCTGAAGGGTTTATTATTTCACCCTGCTGGAGAAACGCTGCCCTCACAGCGTGTTAGAGTCCATCCAACCATCCAACCATCAAATGTACATAACAAAGTCGGTTCACACGTTCCCCTCACCGTTGAGGTTAGGTGTGTGCACGGAAAACGCTACATACAATGAAAAGTTACGTTTTACCTAACCACCTTCTACATTGGTGGATGTCCGTTGTGTTCTGAGCTAGCGAGACACTTAACACGCTGAGATTGGACATACAGAGGTCATATTGGTAACAGGTGACTCCGAGATAAAGAATTAATAGTCGTTAATGCCTCACAATAAATACAATTGAACCTTTTTGTTTTTGTATTCAAATCTAGTATCTTTATCCATAATCTGCCTGTTCCTGTTGACCTGTGTAACATTGCGCCCCCCCTGTGTCCGTAGATCATCCAGGACCGCGTGCTGCAGCACAGCTCCAGGACCAGCCTGATGTGGAACAGCCACCCTGGGGGTCTGTTCGCCCTGCCGCAGTACTCTGCTTACCTGGGAGACTTCCCCTTCTACTACGCTACGCTGGGTCCGTACCTCACACACACACACACACACACACACACACACACACACACAATGACACTACGGCCCACCCCCCCCTCCCTCCACCGGCCTCTTCCTCCATCTTCATCTGTCCATTCCATCGATACGACGGCAGACTGATGGAGCATCTGGAGCGCGAGCAGAGAGCACACACACACACACACACACACACACACACACACACACACACACACCCCGCTGTGAATGGTGTTCTTGTTTGGTAACGGAGGCTCTAATTAAACAGGAGTTTGACGAGACATGGTGGAGTGAGGATGAGGGGTGTAAAGACGAAGGAGGAGGAGAGAGTGAGATTGGTCTCCCGGGCGACGCCTCCGACCCAATCTGTCTTTGTTATGAGAGCTCATAACTTGGGGGAGGGGAGGGGGGAGGGGAGGGGGGAGGGGGGAGGGGGGACAGCGAAGCGGCATTCTGATTGGGAGGCGGTTGCCGTGGATATGAAGCGGCCACTATAATAGCTTTATGGACGGGCCGAGCGTTCCGTTTGGAATCGACGCCATGGCGATTGATTGGGCCGAGCGTTCCGTTTGTATCGGCGCCGTGGTGATTGATTGGGCCGAGCGTTCCGTTTGGTATCGACGCCGTGGCGATTGATTGGGCCGAGCATTCCGTTTGGTATCAACGCCGTGGCGATTGATTGGGCCGAGCGTTCCGTTTGGTATCGACGCCGTGGCGATTGATTGGGCCGAGCGTTCCGTTTGGTATTGGCGCCGTGGCGATTGATTGGGCCGAGCGTTCCGTTTGGTATCGGCGCCGTGGCGATTGATTGGGCCGAGCGTTCCGTTTGGTATCGGCGCCGTGGCGATTGATTGGGCCGAGCGTTCCGTTTGGTATCGGCGCCGTGGCGATTGATTGGGCCGATAAGCGCGTCTCTCCGGGGTGGACCTTATCTACAGGGAGCCGTGGCAACCAGCGCTCCTCAGGGGGACAAGGAGACAGATGTGTAGTGGAGGCTACCACGTTAGTGTCTGTGTGTGTGTGTGTGTGTCCTGTCTTAATGGAGGCTACCACGTTAGTGTCTGTCTGTGTGTGTGTGTCCTGTCTTAATGGAGGCTACCACGTTAGTGTGTGTGTGTGTCCTGTCTTAATGGAGTCTACCACGTTAGTGTCTGTGTGTGTCCTGTCTTAATGGAGTCTACCACGTTAGTGTGTGTGTGTGTGTCCTGTCTTAATGGAGTCTACCACGTTAGTGTGTGTGTGTCCTGTCTTAATGGAGTCTACCACGTTAGTGTCTGTGTGTGTGTCCTGTCTTAATGGAGTCTACCATGTTAGTGTGTGTGTGTCCTGTCTTAGTGGAGTCTACCACGTTAGTGTGTGTGTGTGTCCTGTCTTAATGGAGTCTACCATGTTAGTGTCTGTGTGTGTCCTGTCTTAGTGGAGTCTACCATGTTAGTGTGTGTGTGTGTGCTGGGGTTATGTAACGTCTCCATGTCTGTTGTGGTCCTGCAGGCATCAAGCCCTTCCCAAAGTTCACGGCGGTCATCCACGCTGTGACCCCGCTGGTCTCCCAGTCCCAGCCAATCATCAAGCTGCTGGCGGCCGTCGCCAAGTCACAGTACTGTGCACAGGTAACACTCTGTGTGTGTGTGTGTGTGTGTGTGTGTGTGTGTGTGTGTGTGTGTGTGTGTGTGTGTGCTATCACCCTTTTATGTGTGTGTGTGTGTGTGTGTGTGTGTGTGTGTGTGTGTGTGTGTGTGTGTGTGTGTGTGTGTGTGTGTGTGTGTGTGCGCGCGCTATCACCCTTACGTGTGTGTGAACACGTTTGGCCCCTGTGTGTGCGTGGCGGGGGTTGGGGGGTCGGGGGGGGGGGGGGGGGATTTGTTGGGGGGCAATTCCATCGGCGAAGGTCTTGTGAAACATGTGATTCCTCCTGGAGTCGTATGGCTCTGGCTGCTTCACATGTGATTCCTCCTGGAGTCGTATGGCTCTGGCTGCTTCACATGTGATTCCTCCCGGAGTCGTAAGGCTCTGGCTGCTTCACATGTGATTCCTCCTGGAGTCGTATGGCTCTGGCTGCTTCACATGTGATTCCTCCCGGAGTCGAATGGCTCTGGCTGCTCACATGTGATTCCTCCCGGAGTCGTATGGCTCTGGCTGCTCACATGTGATTCCTCCTGGAGTCGTATGGCTCTGGCTGCTCACATGTGATTCCTCCTGGAGTCGTAAGGCTCTGGCTGCTTCACATGTGATTCCTCCCGGAGTCGTAAGGCTCTGGCTGCTTCACATGTGATTCCTCCTGGAGTCGTATGGCTCTGGCTGCTTCACATGTGATTCCTCCCGGAGTCGTATGGCTCTGGCTGCTCACATGTGATTCCTCCTGGAGTCGTGTGGCTCTGGCTGCTCACATGTGATTCCTCCTGGAGTCGTAAGGCTCTGGCTGCTCACATGTGATTCCTCCTGGAGTCGTAAGGCTCTGGCTGCTTCACATGTGATTTCCCTGCTGGCGGACGCAGAGCAAGCCTCTTCCACCCCGGGATTGAATTAGAGGAGAGAGGCGCTCTGTAGCGCTCCGGCATCTGTCTCCATGGCGCCGGGGCTCCATGGAAACCCCCCTCAGTGCAGCTGGATACAACATGTATTGATTCCCCTCCGTGCTTTTTACCAGCGCCGGGAAATGAAATGCTGTGTGTTCCCCGATGGCTCCCCTCTGTGTGTGTGTGTGTGTGTGTGTGTGTGTGTGTGTGTGTGTGTGTGTGTGTGTGTGTGTGTGTGTGTGTGTGTGTGTGATTGTTATTGGGTTGAGCGTGCTACACATTTAGCATAGTGTTGCCCACTATGAAGAGTGCCTGAGCAGTGCTTCAGGGAGGGGGTGGGGGGGGGGGGGGGCTGGTGTGTGTGTGTGTGTGTGTGTGTGTGTGAGGTTTGGAGCAGGCAGGTCTCCGTGCTGCTGTAAAGCAGGCAACGCGTGCAGTGTGGAAAGCCAGGTACACCAGCAGCTTTTGACTTCGTCTCCATGCCAATGAAACCTCTGATGAGGAGGAGGAGGAGGAAGAGAAGAGCGATGAAGGGATATAAATAAATGGAAGGGAGCGAATGTGAGGGGGTGGGGGAGATCAAATTGGGAGCAGGAAAAGCTTTTGAGACGGTTCTGGCAAAGATGAGCGTTGGACCTCCCACTGTGTGTGTGTGTGTGTGTGTGTGTGTGTGTGTGTGTGTGTGTGTGTGTGTGTGTGTGTGTGTG
>JAPMUY010000352.1:75000-95000 GCA_026901105.3 Galaxias olidus | reverse complement strand
AGTGAGAGATGGAGCGGATTGTTTGACCGCGTGTGGCGGAGGGCTGAGCCACGGAGGGGGGTGGTGGAGGGTAGTGCTGGTTGGTCTGTGGTGCGTGTAGCGGGCACGCTGGCTGGTCTGTGGTGCGTGTAGCGGGCACGCTGGTTGGTCTGTGGTGCGTGTAGCGGGCACGCTGGTTGGTCTGTGGTGCGTGTAGCGGGCACGCTGGTTGGTCTGTGGTGCGTGTAGCGGGCACGCTGGCTGGTCTGTGGTGCGTGTGGCGGGCACGCTGGTTGGTTGGTCTGTGGTGCGTGTGGCGGGCACGCTGGTTGGTCTGTTGTGCGTGTAGCGGGCACGCTGGTTGGTTGGTCTGTGGTGCGTGTAGCGGGCATGCTGGCTGGTTGGTCTGTGGTGCGTGTAGCGGGCACGCTGGTTGGTTGGTCTGTGGTGCGTGTAGCGGGCATGCTGGCTGGTTGGTCTGTGGTGCGTGTAGCGGGCACGCTGGTTGGTCTGTGGTGCGTGTGGCGGGCACGCTGGCTGGTTGGTCTGTGGTGCGTGTAGCGGGCACGCTGGTTGGTCTGTGGTGCGTGTGGCGGGCACGCTGGTTGGTCTGTGGTGCGTGTAGCGGGCACGCTGGCTGGTCTGTGGTGCGTGTGGCGGGCACGCTGGTTGGTTGGTCTGTGGTGCGTGTAGCGGGCACGCTGGCTGGTCTGTGGTGCGTGTAGCGGGCACGCTGGTTGGTCTGTGGTGCGTGTAGCGGGCACGCTGGTTGGTCTGTGGTGCGTGTAGCGGGCACGCTGGTTGGTCTGTGGTGCGTGTGGCGGGCACGCTGGCTGGTTGGTCTGTGGTGCGTGTGGCGGGCACGCTGGTTGGTCTGTGGTGCGTGTGGCGGGCACGCTGGCTGGTTGGTCTGTGGTGCGTGTAGCGGGCACGCTGGTTGGTCTGTGGTGCGTGTGGCGGGCACGCTGGCTGGTTGGTCTGTGGTGCGTGTAGCGGGCACGCTGGTTGGTTGGTCTGTGGTGCGTGTAGCGGGCACGCTGGTTGGTCTGTGGTGCGTGTAGCGGGCACGCTGGTTGGTCTGTGGTGCGTGTGGCGGGCACGCTGGCTGGTTGGTCTGTGGTGCGTGTAGCGGGCACGCTGGTTGGTCTGTGGTGCGTGTGGCGGGCACGCTGGCTGGTTGGTCTGTGGTGCGTGTGGCGGGCACGTTGGTTGGTCTGTGGTGCGTGTGGCGGGCACGCTGGTTGGTCTGTGGTGCGTGTAGCGGGCACGCTGGTTGGTCTGTGGTGCGTGTGGCGGGCACGCTGGTTGGTTGGTCTGTGGTGCGTGTGGCGGGCACGCTGGTTGCTGGGGCGAGTCGTACTGTGTTTCCACGGAAGCCTGCGCCGCCATGGAGGTGACACCTGTGGAGACCAATCTCTCTCTCCCCCTCTTTCTCTCTCTGTCTCTCTCTCTGTCTCTCGGCTATTCCCTCTCCCTCTCTCTCTTCCCTCTCCCCCCTCCCTCTCCCCCTCTCTCCCTCTCCCTCTCCCCCTTTCTCTCCCCTCTCCTCCCTCCCCCTTTTTCCCTCTCCCTCTCCCTCTCTCTTTCCCCTCTCTCCCTCTCTCTCTCCCTCTCTCTCTCCCCTCTCCCCCCACCCCCTCCCCCTCTCTCCCTCTCCCTCTCTCTTTCCCCTCTCTCTCCCCTCTCCCCCCTCCCCCTCCCCCTCTCCCTCTCTCCCTCTCCCTCTCCCTCCCCCTCTCTCTCCCTCTCCCTCTCTCTCTCTCTACTGTTTGGCTATGCTTCTTTCTTTTTTGTTCTACATTCCAGAAATCACTTTTTTTAATTCCTACACTAACGTTCTGTCATTCTTTTAAATATAATAAAACGATTCTCTCTCTATTCCTTTCCCACTCATTTCTCCACCATCTGTTTCCAGTATGAAATGATTCGTTGATTTGGCATAACAAAAGAACTGAATGTCCAAAGCAACAACAGATACAACAACGATAAAACATGTAGTGGAGGTTGATTATAATAATAAAACCTTTACATTTAAGAGCGCCTTTCTAGTAACCCAAGGACAATATACAAATACAAGGAAGCATTATGACAACTTAACGGAATCATTACAGTTCAAACAATTACAAGTAAGAGATGAATACTGAGATTAAGAAGAGTAGACATGAGACAGGGCCGTCATAGGCCTGACACAGAGACTCTGCATTCCACATGGGGAGCTCAGAGGGTAAGGGCTAGGAGGTAGATGTACCAAATATACAGTCATTTAGTACTCTCTGCCTCTCCCTTTTTTTATTCTGTCTCTCTCTCTCTCTCTCTCTCTCTCTCTCTCTCTCTCTCTCTCTCTCTCTCTCTCTCTCTCTCTCTCTCTCTCTCTCTCTCTCTCTCTCTCTCTCTCTCTCTCTCTCTCTCTCTCTCTCTCTCTCTCTGTCTCTCTCTGTCTCTCTCTTTGTCTCTCTCTCTCTCTCTCTCTCTCTCTCTGTCTCTCTCTCTGTGTGTCTCTCTGTCTCTCTCTCTCTCTGTCTCTCTCTCTCTCTCTGTCTCTCTCTCTGTCTCTCTCTTTGTCTCTCTCTCTCTCTCTCTCTCTCTCTCTCTGTCTCTCTCTCTCTCTCTTCTCTCTCTCTCTCTGTCTCTCTCTCTCTCTCTCTGTCTCTCTCTCTCTCTCTCTCTCTCTCTCTCTCTCTCTCTCTGCTTCTTTGTCTTGTTCTGTTAATCTCCTCATTTCCCTGTTTGACTATTTCAATAACCAATCGGTTACGCAGTATCCCTCCCTCCCTCTCTCCCTCCCTCCCTCGTTTTTTACGGAGACGAAGGAGGGAAAGTGCTAGAGGCAGATTCCTGCTCCTAAGAGCTCACATTCCTGGTGCCTATCACGTCGCCCTCCCCCTCTCTCGCACCTCCCTCCCTCCTTGCCCCCCTCTCTCCCCCCTCTCTCCCTCCTCGCCCCCAGGCCAGTGTGTGTCACCCTTCCGACTTTATAAGCCATCTGGGGAAAGCATCGCCAGCCTGTCGTCTCACCCTCTCATACTCTCTCTCGTATCCCCTGCTCTCAACCCAGATCTCTCTTAAGCCCAGTGGTTTGTTTGGGAGTCTTTACACAGTCGGCCTCTTTTTGCCATTGCCTAAAGAATAGAACCCTAAAGAAGAGAACCCTAAAGAGTAGAACCCTAAAGAGGAGAACCTTAAAGAGGAGAACCCTAAAGAGTAGAACCCTAAAGAGTAGAACCTTAAAGAGGAGAACCCTAAAGAGGAGAACCCTAAAGAGGAGAACCCTAAAGAGGAGAACCCTAAAGAGGAGATCCCTAAAGAGTAGAACCCTAAAGAGGAGAACCCTGAAGAGGAGAACCATAAAGAGTAGAATACTGAAGAGGAGAACCCTAAAGAGTAGAATACTGAAGAGGAGAACCCTAAAGAGTAGAACCCTAAAGAGTAGAACCGCCACCAGCAGCAAAATAAAACCTGTTTTATCACCAAAAGAAAAAAGGAAAGGACATTTTCGTTTGTTTGTTTGTTTGTTTGTTTTGGAGCTTAGGGGGCTAACGACTCCAGAAGGCCTGCGGGGATAGGAAGGGGCTACGGGTAAAGAGTCGCCTGCCTTTCTGATCCAAACAGAGCTCTGCCTCTCCTATCTAAACAGATCCTCTGCTTCTCTGATCCAAACAGATCCTCTGCCTCTCCTATCCAAACAGATCCTCTGCCTCTCCTATCCAAACAGAGCTCTGCCTCTCTGATCCAAACAGAGCTCTGCCTCTCTGATCCAAACAGAGCTCTGCCTCTCTGATCCAAACAGATCCTCTGCCTCTCCTATCCAAACAGATCCTCTGCCTCTCTGATCCAAACAGATCCTCTGCCTCTCTGATCCAAACAGAGCTCTGCCTCTCCGATCCAGAGCTCTGCCTCTCTGATCCAAACAGAGCTCTGCCTCTCTAATCCAAACAGAGCTCTGCCTCTCTGATCCAAACAGAGCTCTGCCTCTCCGATCCAAACAGATCCTCTGCCTCTCCTATCCAAACAGATCCTCTGCCTCTCTGATCCAAACAGAGCTCTGCCTCTCTGATCCAAACAAAGCTCTGCCTCTCCTATCTAAACAGAGCTCTGCCTCTCCGATCCAAACAGAGCTCTGCCTCTCCGATCCAAACAGAGCTCTGCCTCTCCGATCCAAACAGATCCTCTGCCTCTCCTATCCAAACAGATCCTCTGCCTCTCCTATCCAAACAGATCCTCTGCCTCTCTGATCCAAACAGAGCTCTGCCTCTCCGATCCAAACAGATCCTCTGCCTCTCTGATCCAAACAGAGCTCTGCCTCTCCGATCCAAACAGATCCTCTGCCTCTCCTATCCAAACAGATCCTCTGCCTCTCCTATCCAAACAGATCCTCTGCCTCTCTGATCCAAACAGAGCTCTGCCTCTCCGATCCAAACAGATCCTCTGCCTCTCCTATCCAAACAGATCCTCTGCCTCTCTGATCCAAACAGAGCCTCTCTCTGATCCAAACAGAGCTCTGCCTCTCTCTTATCCAAACAGAGCTCTGCCTCTCTGATCCAAACAGAGCTCTGCCTCTCTCTTATCCAAACAGAGCTCTGCCTCTGATCCAAACAGAGCTCTGCCTCTCCTATCCAAACAGAGCTTTGACTCTCCTATCCAAACAGAGGTCTGCCTCTCTAATCCAAACAGAGCTCTGCCTCTCTGTGATCCAAACAGAGCTCTGCCTCTCTCTGATCCAAACAGATCCTCTGACTCTCCTATCCAAACAGATCCTCTGACTCTCCTATCCAAACAGATCCTCTGACTCTCCTATCCAAACAGATCCTCTGACTCTCCTATCCAAACAGAGCTCTGCCTCCCCAGCGTTCTGTACACAGCTCTGCCTCTCCTATCCAAACAGAGCTCTGCCTCCCCAGCGTTCTGTACACAGCTCTGCCTCTCCTATCCAAACAGAGCTCTGCCTCCCCAGCGTTCTGTACACAGCTCTGCCTCTCCTATCCAAACAGAGCTCTGCCTCCCCAGCGTTCTGTACACAGCTCTGCCTCTCCTATCCAAACAGAGCTCTGCCTCCCCAGCGTTCTGTACACAGCTCTGCCAGTGACAGCCCCCTGCCCGCTCCCCGTCTAATATGACAGCTTGTCAAAACACAACTCTACGCCGCCATTGTTGTCCTTAGAGTGGTGTGGAGACAGGAAAATGGGATAGCACTTGACCGAGCAACCACACACACACACACACACACACACACACACACACACACACACACACACACACACACACACACACACACACACACACACACACACACACACACACACACACACACACACACACACTCGACATGACCTTCTGAAGCGCTGTGGGGACACCCTGCCTGGAATCAACGCACGGAAACCTGCCCGGCGCCTCCCTCCATCTTGTGGTCCGCCATTTTGGTTGTAGTTCTGCCATCTCTGTTGGTTGGATAAGTCCCAGACAGAGCCTGTGCTGTTTGGAGCACTTAGCTTGACCATGGGGAGGCTTCCTGTTGGCTGTGTGGCGTGCGGAGGGTGAGAGAAAGATGTCGCAAGGGAGAGTGTGTGTCTGTGTGAGGGAGAGTGTGTGAGGGAGAGTGTGTGTCTGTGTGAGAGTGAGTGTGTGAGGGTGAGAGTGTGAAAGAGACGGGGGGAAAGAGTGAGACACTTGGTTCAGGGAGACTGTGTGTGTAGGCCGTTGAGGGAGAGTGTAAGGTCAGGCAAAGAGAGAGTGAGAGAGAGAGTGTGTGGGTGTGTGTGTGTGTGTGTGTGTGTGTGTGTGTGTGTGTGTGTGTGTGTGTGTGTTGATATGCTTTTGTTGTTTGCCGTGTGTGTTTCTTTCTTTCTTTCTTTCTCTCAGTCTGTGTGTGGGAGTTCTGGTGGGTGTCCAAAAGACAAAACATACTCTCTCTACAAAGCTGTTTTCCACGCAAGGCTTTCATCTCAGGAAGTGACTGGAGACAAGGCTTCTAACTATCCTTGAGATGTTGATCTTTCCCTCCACCCACCCAGCCTCCGCCTCCCCACTCTGAATGTACACACAAGTGGAAAAAATAATCAGGACCTTTATCTATTGCATCTGCTTCAGCGAGGCAGCCAGGAACGCCTGTGTGTGTGTGTGTGTGTGTGTGTGTGTGTGTGTGTGTGTGTGTGTGTGTGTGTGTGTGTGTGTGTGTGTGTGTGTGTGTGTGTGTGTGTGTGTGTGTGTGTGTGTGTGTGTGTGTGTGTGTGTGTGTGTGTGTGTGCGCGCGCGTGTGTGTGCGCGTGTGTGTTTAGGTGTGTGTGTGTGTGTGTGTGTGTGTGTGTGTGTGTGTGTGAGAGAGATAATCTCTATCATTGTCATAACCTGGTCAGAGGGTCATAGAAAGAGAGAGAGAGAGAGAGAAAGAGAGAGAAAAAAAGACAGAGAGAGAGAGAGAGAGAGAGAGAGAGAGGTCAGAAGGTCAAATGTTAGCCCGTGCCTTGGGGTCATGACTTCACAGTTAAATTCCAGCACAGGGTATAATTTCTTCATGCACATTTTAAACTCGCTCTCGTCAATTATTCATTATTAATCACAGTAAGCTCTGCTCGGAAGTGTGTATGTATGTGTGCGTGCGTGCGTGCGTGCGTGCGTGCGTGCGTGTGTGTGTGACATCTCCGCTCTGAGGAGGAAAAAGGGGAGTGGAACGCTAGCGGAATGGTCATTTTGGCGTTCCCAGCGCGTGCTCAGTATTTTCAGCCTGTGCTCTCTGTCTCCCCCTGCAGGTGATGAGCAGCCGTTTCCTGCCCTACGACACCATGGTGACGGACGCTGTCTTCAGCCTGGACGAGGACACTGTGCTGTCCACCACCGAGGTTAGGACAACCGCCCCACACACACACACACACACACACACACACACACACACACACACACACAGACCAGCTCCCTCCGCTGCGGCGGGTTTTATTTTTTGCTGTGTTCTACCTGTCCGTGTCCTTTTCCACTTTCTCTGGAAACTCTTCAATCATTTATCGCTCGCAACCGCTGGCTGGCTGGCTGACTGACTGGCTGACTGACTGACTGGCTGGCTGGATGACTGACTGACTGGCTGACTGACTGACTGGCTGGCTGGATGACTGGCTGGCTGGCTGACTGGATGGATGACTGGCTGGCTGACTGGATGACTGACTGGCTGGATGACTGACTGGCTGGCTGACTGCCTGGCTGGCTGGATGACTGACTGGCTGACTGGCTGGCTGACTGACTGACTGACTGACTGGCTGACTGACTGACTGACTGACTGACTGACTGGCTGGCTGGATGACTGGCTGGCTGGCTGACTGGATGGATGACTGGCTGGCTGACTGGATGACTGACTGGCTGGATGACTGACTGGCTGGCTGACTGCCTGGCTGGCTGGATGACTGACTGGCTGGCTGGCTGGCTGACTGACTGCCTGGCTGGATGACTGACTGACTGACTGGCTGGATGACTGACTGGCTGGCTGACTGCCTGGCTGGCTGGATGACTGACTGGCTGGCTGGCTGACTGACTGCCTGGCTGGATGACTGACTGACTGGCTGGATGACTAGTCCTTTGAGTACTTGAGACTCTCGTCTCTCTCTCTCTCTCCCATCTCTCTCTCTCGCTCTGCTTTGTCCTCCATGTCCTCACTGTCCTCCTGTCTCATTCCATCCGGTGAGTGGGCCGGGCTATCTGCTCTTATTAGTCAAACCTCACACTCTAACTTAGCCTTTCAGACCTGTTGTTTAGCCTCTCTCTGTAACTCTCCTCCTATCACCACAGTCCTCCATGCTGACTGCACACTCCGTCTGCTGAATTCAAACTCCCCTCCTTCCTTCCTGTGGTGACTGTTTCCCGGGGGACACATTTTGGCGTAACACCCATGAGAACCCAGATGTTGCCTTAAAAACATGTGGGGTTAGATTGGATGAGCCTCATAAAGAATGTGAGTGTGTGAGTGTGTGAGTGTGTGAGTGTGTGAGTGTGTGAGTGTGTGAGTGTGTGAGTGTGTGAGTGTGAGTGTGAGTGTGAGTGTGCGTGTGCGTGTGCGTGTGAGTGTGCGTGTGCGTTTGCGTGTGCGTGTGAGAGTGTGTGTTGGGGGGGGGGGGGGTTATTACCCCGTTAATTCACTGTGCTGGAGTGCGGTGCAGCCTCTGTTGGTGTGGCAGCTGTTGCCCAGGCCCGTTTGATGTGTTCCTCTTAATGATTTGGTTGAATGCTTTGATCAGCGGCAGAGAGGTCAGCTCAGTGGGGCTTTGATTTGGGAGGAAGTAGATTCCTCCTGTTTCTTGGTTGTCTTTGCCATGTCCTCCACCCTCTCAATTTCTATTTGAATGTTTGTTTCTGAAATATCCTTGTTTGTGTGTGTGTAAGGCAAAAGTGTGTGTGTGCGCAAGACAAAAGTGTGTGTGTAAGGCAAAAGTGTGCGTGCGTGCGTGCGTGCGTGTGTGTGTGTGTGTGTTTTTCCTGGTAAACTCCAGGCTCTTCATTGTTTATAGGAAACGTGTAAACATTAACCAGACCCCCCTACTCTCTGCCCCCCCCCGCCCCCCCTCCCCTCCTCCTCCTCTCTGGCCCCCTCCTCCTCAGGTGGACTTTGCCTTCACGGTCTGGCAGAGCTTTCCCGAGAGGCTAGTGGGCTACCCGGCCCGGAGCCACTTCTGGGACAGCACCAAGGAGCGCTGGGGCTACACTTCCAAATGGACCAACGACTACTCCATGGTGCTGACCGGGGCCGCCATCTACCACAGGTACCACAGCCGGGCCGCATGCCTCTCTCTCTCTACCTCTTTCTACCTCTCTCTCTGCCTCTCTCTCTGCCTCCCTCTCTCTCTCTCTTTCTCTACCTCTCTCTCTCTCTACCCCTTGTGATCTTGTGTTATTTTGCGCTGATTTAGTCTTTTCTTGTTTCAGTTCAACCCTACAACAGCTTTGAAACTGGCTCATTTCCAACAAAATAAGTGTTGAAATGAAGCCGCTAACGGGCAGCAGCCGAGTGCTGCACGGTGTGATAGTTCCACAGTTTAGTCCTACATAGACCCGCTTAGCTTGAATTCTGTCTCCTGCACCCGGAACAGACACGTCCATTAATCCCCAGTCAATCAGCATGTCCGCTCAATCAGTTTCAATAAGCCCCCTCAGCAGTCACACCGCTCAGCGAACTCCAATCGGCCGCTCCACAGCCAGCCAGCCAGCCAGCCAATCAGCTTGCTCTGCGACACCGATACCCGGACCACTGGTTTCTCTCACTTTGACCCTCTGCCCCCGTCCTCCAGGTATTACCACTTCCTGTACACCCACTTCCTGCCTGCCAGTCTGAAGGGCATGGTGGACCAGCTGGCCAACTGCGAGGACATCCTCATGAACTTCCTGGTTTCTGCCGTCACCAAGCTGCCGCCAATCAAGGTCACCCAGAAGAAGCAGTACAAGGAGACCATGATGGGCCAGGTAGGGCTAAACGACCTGTACCCGGTTACAGTAACTACCCGGTTACAGTAGCCAGCCAGTTACCTGGTTACATTAGCAAGCCAGCTACCCGGTTACAGTAGCTACCCGGTTACAGTAGCAAGCCAGCTGCTCGTTTACATTAGCAAGCCAGCTACCCGGTTACAGTAGCCAGCCAGCTACCAAGTTACATTAGCAAGCCAGCTACCCGGTTACAGTAGCTACCCGGTTACAGTAGCAAGCCAGCTACCCGGTTACAGTAGCTACCCGGTTACAGTAGCCAGCCAGCTACCCGGTTACATTAGCTACCCGGTTACAGTAGCTACCCAGTTACAGTAGCCAGCCAGCTACCCGGTTACATTAGCAAGCCAGCTACCCGGTTACAGTAGCTACCCGGTTACAGTAGCCAGCCAGCTACCCGGTTACATTAGCAAGCCAGCTACCCGGTTACAGTAGCCAGTCAGCTACCCGGTTACAGTAGCTACCCGGTTACAGTAGCCAGTCAGCTACCCGGTTACAATAGCCAGCCAGCTACCCGGTTACAGTAGCTACCCGGTTACAGTAGCTACCCGGTTACAGTAGCCAGCCAGCTACCCGGTTACATTAGCAAGCCAGCTACCCGGTTACAGTAGCTACCCGGTTACAGTAGCCAGCCAGCTACCCGGTTACATTAGCAAGCCAGCTACCCGGTTACAGTAGCCAGCCAGCTACCCGGTTACAGTAGCTACCCGGTTACAGTAGCCAGCCAGCTACCCGGTTACAGTAGCAAGCTGCCCCATAGCATAGTGTTGTTGTTGTGTGTATTAGCACTGCATTGAGTTTTGAAATGAAAAAGAAAAAAACAAACATACAAATTATTAAATGATATATTAAGTAAATATATAAAAAATAAGAGTAATTCAGTTTATCTCACTACTGTTGTTTTTCTTTTTCTTTTTACTCAGCAAATTCCACGCACAATGAATTATGACACTATATATTTGAGATTGAGCTCATAAAAACATTTACAAAATGTTGGCCATATGGCGCTTGTCAAACAAGACAAGAAAATGACAGGATTTTGTAATGTTGCGGTTGCAAGTGACTACAGTGTGCCAAAGTTCAGCTGGTTATGTTGTCAGCCAGAGAGCCAACATGGCGCTAACGCTCTCCTTTCCCTCTCCTCTCTGCCCCCCCCCCCCTCCCCCAGTCATCAAGGGCTTCTCGGTGGGCCGACCCGGACCACTTCGCCCAGCGGCAGACCTGCATGAACAAGTTTGCCAGCTGGTTTGGCAGCATGCCCCTGGTCCACTCCCAAACGAGACTGGACCCGGTTCTCTTCAAGGACCAGGTCTCCATCCTCCGCAAGAAATACAGGGACATCGAGCGCCTCTGACAGGACTGGCGCCCCCTGCAGGAGCGCCAGGGGGAGACGAGGGACTCGCTGGAGAGCAGGAGGAGGCCCACAGTGGGACAGTCAGCCGAACTGCTAGGGGGCGCTGCAGCTCTGTCTTCCACTCAGCACTTTGCCAGGACTTGGACCGAGTAAAGGGCAGCCGGTGTCTGGAGGAAAAAACACACACACGCACTCACACACACACACACACACACACACACACACAGAAACACACACACACACACACACACACACACACACACATACACGGACAGAAACACACAAGACTCTTGACCCAGAGTACCAGAAATGGTGCATATGCACGTTGATTCCTGTCTGACATACATACACAGTATACACACTACTGACATCGAGACTTGCATAGAATTTTTTTTTTTATTGAACGCCACAAATCGAACAGTGCCCAAATGAATACCCCTAGTCACTCAGCAACACTCTGCTGATAAAAGGTGGAAGGGAAGAACCAACCTGGCAACCCAATCACAGAACCACCAACCTGGCAACCCAATTACAGAACCAACGGTCCCTTTGGGGTTGGGAACCTTGACTCAATGCAAACCCCTCCGCCTGTAACCCCTAACCGTGCCCAGCCGTTGTGATCTCCTAGCGACGTCCGTGTCTGGACCCCCCACCCCTGCTTTACACCCTGGGAAACCCTGTTCTCTTTTTCCATTGTTTTTCTAACCAGGCTTTCTGACTAATATTCAAATAGTGGTTGTAATGACCCTGGTATAAATACTGCAGTCGTTCAGTGTTTGGGCTCCTTGAGACCTTAAAGCAAATGGTCCCTTTACTCCCCACATTGATTAGACAGTTGATTGTTTAGTGAAAGGAGAGTTTACACTGTCAGCTCCCCGTTTCCAGCCGGGAACACACAGCTTTGAGTTTCTGTGGCTCCAGCCATCCGGTCTGTCGGCCACTTCCTCCATCAGCTGATGGAGGTTTCATTTTGTTCTTTTCTGTTTCCCTGCTATCCCCCACATCAGCCAGAGGAAACACATTAGAGAAGTTCCCATTATCCCCACCACTTTTATCATTTTCTTTTTCTTTCTTTCTTCTCATTTTAACTTTCCTCATCTTTTTATTTTTCCGCCCCCTTTTCTAAACTTCTGCTCCGGTGTGTGTATGTTCAGAAGCTGGGAAAAGGAAGCTCATCCAACCATACCGCCAAAAAAGACTACTTTCCCTCCGTTAGAATGAGCAAAAAAATGAACATTTCCAGGTGAAATGGAGCAGAACGTTGACTTCAAAAGCCAACTCTTCTCGCCCTTTTATTTCTCCCGTATTGCCTAAGTGCAGCGCCGTGGCAGAAATAAGCTAAAATTAGATCCCTAACGGCTCTTTGTTGAACTCGCATCAATTCACAGGAGTGCTTGAAAATTTTTGGAGATTTTAATTCCAAATGCCTCTGTGCCATGTGATAGTAATTGACGTTATGGCTGTCTTTTTCAAAATGGCTTATTGCACGTTGTGCCCTCTGCCGTTTCGGAATCACTAGTCCTTATCTTGGGAGAAATAATAACAAAAACACGCCCTCGTTGATGCTAATGCACTGTAGCCTTTCCCCATTATAAATATCTTTCTACGTGACATCATGAAGCACCAAGGCCGTTCAAATGACCAAACGTTTTCTTTTCCCTTAAGGATGTTCTGGGGAACCTATTTGTTTTGAAGTGCTGGTTTACCCCTGGGTAGTTGATGGGACATTTTGACTCAATTTACAGTCATGAGCTCGAGACTTGAAGTAGAGCAGGGCGCATTTTTAGTGGCCTTTTTTTCTCTGTCGTGGTGAACGAACGTAAACAATGTCCAATCATTTAGCACTACCTTGATCGCTATAGCGACCGTGGTATAGCATTGATGGTTTCATTTAATTTTCCTGTGTAAAATACTATTTTTCATACGTTCATGGAAACTACTACCACATTATGCATTGCCAAGGAGTTTGTTGTTTGACTGGAAGTTATGGCCAATATCATATAACTAGTCAGTTTTGTTGTATTTTTCACAATCAATGTATCGCATTTCACTTTTGTTTTCAGTTTTTATTCCTGGTAAAAAAATGTCATTACATCTTTCTTTCTTCATGTTAATATGTACTCTCTGGTAATTTACTCGTACATGGGAGAATACGAATTTTTTTGTAAGATTTCTTTTCTTTTTTCTTTTCTTTTTTTTTATGTTCACCTGCCAACGGATTGGTGTTTGATTTGATGTGAAGAGACAACAATGTTTGAATCTCCTGGCGTTCATCTCAATGATTTAGACAAACAAAACGGAAGGCTTTGGTCCGCGTCTGGTCCTCCTGTTGAGCGCAACGTTTTGTTTGAATTCATATCAGCCTTTTTTTATATTTGATTTGTTTGCATCTTTGGTTTTTCATCTCAAGTTAGAATCCCCCCTCCCCTCATCATTCTCTGAGGATGTGTTTAAAACTACAGATGTTATTACTGTATATAAACATATATAATATTTATTTTCACAAGCAAACTAGAACCAGACTGTGCAGATATTGAACTATTGGGGAAAGCAGGAACACAACAGGAACAGGGGCTGAGGGAGTTAGAGAGCGAAACGAGATCTCACTTTTGTCATAAAGACGTATATTTGTTTCTTTGTTTTTCACTTTGATGCCGATATTGCTATTTTTCATTCAGCATTGTTTGTTTTCATGAAAATATCGGTGTCTTACTTTTACGGATTTCTCATTCAAATAAACTTTTCTCATATGTATACAAAAACATTTCCGAAGCTATAGCACATCAACGTTGAACTACAATAAAGAATGGATGACACAGACCAACGACCTAGAAATGGATTTGCCAAGAACATGACGCTCCGTGGGATTCATAGTGCCGATGCCACCAATATATTATTGGTTGCTGCTGAGTTATGAAAACGAATAAGCGTTGGGGTCTGCAGAAACAGACGGAACATAGTCAGATTTTCTTTGCTTTTTGCTCTATGCTATTTCTCTACAGATCACCTACAATGAGCTGTTGCACATGTGTGTTAGGAATCACTCTGCAATCCTTGGTTTCAAGTCAAACTGTATCCCTGCGTTCTGACTATGGGGCATCACACAGCTTATATGTTTTAATAACAGACGCTTGATTGTATCAAGAAATTTAAACGTGCGTTGTCTGAAATCCCCTTTCATATCAAATGTTTCATAAAGAAAAGTCTATGCTGAATATTGCGTTTCTGAAGTATGCTCTGCTCTGCAAATATCTGTCAGTGGATTGCCAACTATTTACATGGAATTTGTCCTCACAGTGGTGGTGTATTCCAGAAAACTAAATGTAGTCTGTCCATGATTTGTGCCTTTTATCTAAGTTTTGGTTGTTGACACACGCACGCACGCGCGCGCACACACACACACACACACACACACACACACACGTACTCTCTTGTCATTGACTGCCATTCAAAAGCAAGACGGCGCCATGAGGCGACCTCATTATACACTGGAGAATCATGGCTCTGTATGACACATCCTCTAGAACATCGGCGGGGAAACTGTTGCTAGGATGACAACGCGCCAGCATGACCACTTCCTATTTGGGATTATTTATATCAGTAATTTTGCTGTGTCAATCAACAGACAACTCTCTTCTAGACTTTTTCATTTGCTCCCAGCTGTCCCCATACCTTCCTCCTGCTTACATCCTCATTAACAAATTACTTTTATAGGTAATAAATGAAATAGAATAAGACAATTTTGTAAGAATGATTTATAAAAAAAAGGAATAAACTCATATTTGATGATAAATGTGTTTGTGTTATTCGTCTGTAGCTAGTGTTGCATCGTTCTGATTTAACATAGCGGCGTCATAGTGTGCGCACTGTGCACATGCACGCAGGTATACGGAATATAGACTTTACTTTAAGAACCCTTTGAAGTGGTGTAAATATGATTAATAATGGAAAATGCAATTATTTATGAAGCACACTTCCACGTCGTTTTTATTTTAGACTTTTGTACAAAGGTACTTTTGCCCTCCAGCATAACCACTTGACAATTACATCACTGAAGAGGAACCACGAGCCTCTATTCCCAGCCATTGATTTTGGGCAGTGAGCTGAAGGCGTCTTCGCTTTCCTCGCCCCGCGTCCTCCAGGACCTCTCCAAGGATAATAACCACATGATAATACCTCTCTGAGCTATGACCCCAACAATGCTTTGAATTATTAATCACATTTGTAAGAGAAGGAAACTTGTATTCATATCTGAGACCTGAGAGCACAGTGTCTTAGTAGTATTTATTTTCTCAAAATCTCTTTTTATACTTGTAGTTTACCGATAAAAAGGTTTTTTCAAGTCTAGGGCAAATCCAAAAAGCTTCCAGATTGTGGGAAACCTTCCCTGTGGATCCACTTGTACGCATAACCAAGCAGACATACAAAACAACAGTAGGTTATAAAAAATCTATATCAAATAAAAAAGAGCATGTCAAGAAAAGATATTTAGGACTGAGGGAACTGGGATATTTAGGAATGAGCGAAAAGAGAATTTTTACAGTTTTTCCCAATTGTTTTCACACGAAATATGAAACTTAGTCAATAAAAACCCATGTACCAAACATTTCACACGGTTCTCTACATTAGGCTCATCATTCCCAATGGCAGTCTCGTGGTCCTTTGGAAAGCAACCAATCACAATGCCAAGCTTTGTTGACCAATCGGCAACACCCATTGGTCACCAGTGTAAACACTAGCTGCTTAATTCTTCACTTA
The DNA here is from genome assembly GCA_026901105.3 of Galaxias olidus. Classification (NCBI taxonomy): domain Eukaryota; kingdom Metazoa; phylum Chordata; class Actinopteri; order Galaxiiformes; family Galaxiidae; genus Galaxias; species Galaxias olidus. The sequence goes on along the minus strand of JAPMUY010000352.1, from coordinate 79,459 downwards.
GATAGCAGAGCTTAAGCACTACACAAAAGCCCCAGTGTGTTTATCTTTGAAAAGATGAGCCAAAGATTTAGAAAACGTGTGTAAATAATTGTGAAAAACTGTACTTTTTATATATGTTTTCAAGAAACACCTTCTTCTTACTGATTGTTTTTGCTGGCTTTCTCTTGCTGGGTATGCAAAGTGTTACATACAAAACACAAGTGTTCCAAAATACCTCATTTTGGAAATGCAGTAAATAAAAGCTGCATTTGTGTGCGTTTGTTTATATATATTTGAGTCAATATACAGTACATTCTTTTTTATATTATCTTTGCCAACCAGCTACAGTGTAACACTGAAAATGCAAAAGGCATAAACCTACTGATAAGATATTCATAGTAGTGTTTTGTGTTGAGCATATCAGTGTGTTGTTGGTTGGTAGATAAATCTATTCATGTGACGCTGTGTGTGTGTGTGTCATTTTGATGCAAAAAATTATTCTCTGGAAAGAGCAAAAACGGTTTTGAATAGAGTGTTTGCTTTTGTTAAAGGTTTGCATTCTGTGTGTGCGGTGTTTAGAGCTCTGAGAAAATGAGCTAAAGATTCAGAAAAACGCTCAAACAAATGTGTAAAACTGTAACACGACATTGTGGAGCTCGTCACAGTCCTGTGGGGGCAGTACATTGACAGTCCTGTGGGGGCAGCACATTGACAGTCCTGTGGGGGCAGTACATTGACAGTCCTGTGGGGGCAGTACATTGACAGTCCTGTGGGGGCAGTACATTGACAGTCCTGTGGGGGCAGTACATTGACAGTCCTGTGGGGGCAGTACATTGACAGTCCTGTGGGGGCAGTACATTGACAGTCCTGTGGGGGCAGTACATTGACAGTCCTGTGGGGGCAGTACATTGACAGTCCTGTGGGGGCAGCACATTGACAGTCCTGTGGGGGCAGTACATTGACAGTCCTGTGGGGGCAGCACATTGACAGTCCTGTGGGGGCAGCACATTGACAGTCCTGTGGGGGCAGCACATTGACAGTCCTGTGGGGGCAGCACATTGACAGTCCTGTGGGGGCAGTACATTGACAGTCCTGTGGGGGCAGCACATTGACAGTCCTGTGGGGGCAGTACATTGACAGTCCTGTGGGGGCAGTACATTGACAGTCCTGTGGGGGCAGTACATTGACAGTCCTGTGGGGGCAGCACATTGACAGTCCTGTGGGGGCAGTACATTGACAGTCCTGTGGGGGCAGCACATTGACAGTCCTGTGGGGGCAGCACATTGACAGTCCTGTGGGGGCAGTACATTGACAGTCCTGTGGGGGCAGTACATTGACAGTCCTGTGGGGGAAGCACATTGACAGTCCTGTGGGGGCAGTACATTGACAGTCCTGTGGGGGCAGCACATTGACAGTCCTGTGGGGGCAGTACATTGACAGTCCTGTGGGGGCAGCACATTGACAGTCCTGTGGGGCAGTACATTGACAGTCCTGTGGGGGCAGCACATTGACAGTCCTGTGGGGGCAGTACATTGACAGTCCTGTGGGGGCAGCACATTGACAGTCCTGTGGGGGCAGTACATTGACAGTCCTGTGGGGGCAGCACATTGACAGTCCTGTGGGGGCAGTACATTGACAGTCCTGTGGGGGCAGCACATTGACAGTCCTGTGGGGGCAGTACATTGACAGTCCTGTGGGGGCAGCACATTGACAGTCCTGTGGGGGCAGTACATTGACAGTCCTGTGGGGGCAGCACATTGACAGTCCTGTGGGGGCAGTACATTGACAGTCCTGTGGGGGCAGCACATTGACAGTCCTGTGGGGGCAGTACATTGACAGTCCTGTGGGGGAAGCACATTGACAGTCCTGTGGTGCAAGAACAATGACACTACTGTGGTGGCAGAACATTGAAAGACCTGTGGGGGCAGTACATTGACAGTCCTGTTGGGGCAGTACATTGACAGTCCTGTGGGGGCAGTACATTGACAGTCCTGTGGGGGCAGCACATTGACAGTCCTGTGGGGGCAGTACATTGACAGTCCTGTGGGGGCAGTACATTGACAGTCCTGTGGGGGCAGCACATTGACAGTCCTGTGGGGGCAGCACATTGACAGTCCTGTGGGGGCAGTACATTGACAGTCCTGTGGGGGCAGCACATTGACAGTCCTGTGGGGGCAGCACATTGACAGTCCTGTGGGGGCAGCACATTGACAGTCCTGTGGGGGCAGCACATTGACAGTCCTGTGGGGGCAGCACATTGACAGTCCTGTGGGGGCAGCACATTGACAGTCCTGTGGGGGCAGTACATTGACAGTCCTGTGGGGGCAGTACATTGACAGTCCTGTGGGGGCAGTACATTGACAGTCCTGTGGGGGCAGTACATTGACAGTCCTGTGGGGGCAGCACATTGACAGTCCTGTGGGGGCAGTACATTGACAGTCCTGTGGGGGCAGTACATTGACAGTCCTGTGGGGGCAGTACATTGACAGTCCTGTGGGGGCAGTACATTGACAGTCCTGTGGGGGCAGTACATTGACAGTCCTGTGGGGGCAGTACATTGACAGTCCTGTGGGGGCAGTACATTGACAGTCCTGTGGGGGCAGTACATTGACAGTCCTGTGGGGGCAGCACATTGACAGTCCTGTGGGGGCAGTACATTGACAGTCCTGTGGGGGCAGTACATTGACAGTCCTGTGGGGGCAGTACATTGACAGTCCTGTGGGGGCAGCACATTGACAGTCCTGTGGGGGCAGCACATTGACAGTCCTGTGGGGGCAGTACATTGACAGTCCTGTGGGGGCAGTACATTGACAGTCCTGTGGGGGCAGTACATTGACAGTCCTGTGGGGGCAGCACATTGACAGTCCTGTGGGGGCAGCACATTGACAGTCCTGTGGGGGCAGTACATTGACAGTCCTGTGGGGGCAGCACATTGACAGTCCTGTGGGGGCAGTACATTGACAGTCCTGTGGGGGCAGTACATTGACAGTCCTGTGGGGGCAGTACATTGACAGTCCTGTGGGGGCAGTACATTGACAGTCCTGTGGGGGCAGTACATTGACAGTCCTGTGGGGGCAGCACATTGACAGTCCTGTGGGGGCAGTACATTGACAGTCCTGTGGGGGCAGTACATTGACAGTCCTGTGGGGGCAGCACATTGACAGTCCTGTGGGGGCAGCACATTGACAGTCCTGTGGGGGCAGTACATTGACAGTCCTGTGGGGGCAGCACATTGACAGTCCTGTGGGGGCAGCACATTGACAGTCCTGTGGGGGCAGCACATTGACAGTCCTGTGGGGGCAGCACATTGACAGTCCTGTGGGGGCAGCACATTGACAGTCCTGTGGGGGCAGCACATTGACAGTCCTGTGGGGGCAGTACATTGACAGTCCTGTGGGGGCAGGACATTGACAGTCCTGTGGGGGCAGTACATTGACAGTCCTGTGGGGGCAGTACATTGACAGTCCTGTGGGGGCAGCACATTGACAGTCCTGTGGGGGCAGTACATTGACAGTCCTGTGGGGGCAGTACATTGACAGTCCTGTGGGGGCAGTACATTGACAGTCCTGTGGGGGCAGTACATTGACAGTCCTGTGGGGGCAGTACATTGACAGTCCTGTGGGGGCAGTACATTGACAGTCCTGTGGGGGCAGTACATTGACAGTCCTGTGGGGGCAGTACATTGACAGTCCTGTGGGGGCAGAACATTGACAGTCCTGTGGGGGCAGTACATTGACAGTCCTGTGGGGGCAGTACATTGACAGTCCTGTGGGGGCAGTACATTGACAGTCCTGTGGGGGCAGTACATTGACAGTCCTGTGGGGGCAGTACATTGACAGTCCTGTGGGGGCAGTACATTGACAGTCCTGTGGGGGCAGCACATTGACAGTCCTGTGGGGGCAGTACATTGACAGTCCTGTGGGGGCAGCACATTGACAGTCCTGTGGGGGCAGTACATTGACAGTCCTGTGGGGGCAGTACATTGACAGTCCTGTGGGGGCAGTACATTGACAGTCCTGTGGGGGCAGCACATTGACAGTCCTGTGGGGGCAGTACATTGACAGTCCTGTGGGGGCAGTACATTGACAGTCCTGTGGGGGCAGTACATTGACAGTCCTGTGGGGGCAGTACATTGACAGTCCTGTGGGGGCAGCACATTGACAGTCCTGTGGGGGCAGTACATTGACGGCTTCACATCAAACAAACCAAAAACACACAGAAGGAAGTGTGACATTTGTCAAGCAGACTTGTTATTTTATACCACATAATACAGTATATTCCTCTCATTAAAACGTTTGCAGGGAATTCCAAATGTAATAAATATTTTACGATTAAATAAAATATAACTGATTTGTTTCTATTCAGAACTAGTACCTACAAAGAGAAACATAGATGACCCTTTTGATTGACCCATACGTTTGTTGTCCAAATGACCATCTTAGCTTCTCTCTACTGGCTTTCTCCTCCCCTCCTCCTCATC
>JAPMUY010000352.1:0-70000 GCA_026901105.3 Galaxias olidus | reverse complement strand
TAAGTGTGCGCGCGCCTCACGCTCCATCCCGGGGTCGCGCTCCGACGCGTGTCGTGGGGTTTTAATGAGAGGATTTGAGACGATGGCGGGTGCAGACCTTCCCGTCGGAAAGGTTGTGGGAGGAGAGTGTGAGCAGAGAGAGCGTCTCTTAGGACGGGCCTCGTCTTCACTCAGGATTCCAGCCCGGCTAATCCGCCTGTCGCTGCTGCTTTCAATCCCGCGGATCTGCACGGGAATTACAAGTGTAAGTGTCTGTGAGTGAGGCCAGGGGATTATACACAGGGGGGAGGGAGGAGAGGAGAGGAGAGGAAGACGAGGGAGAGGAGCGGACAGGAAAAGCAGGAGGATCCTAACGTGACGGTAGCACGCTAGCAGCCGTCAGCGGATCAATCAGAGGTGACTCAGCAGATCCTAGAATAGCTCTGTCCCTCACCACAGCAATGAGATACTATCCATCATGTAAACACACACACACACACACACACACACACACACACACACACACACACACACACACACACACACACACACACACACACACCAAAGTGGAAGGTTATGACGGTGTTTACTGTGGGAGGATATTTCAGTCAGAGTAAAGCCCTGTTTGACAAACACAGTCTGACACAGAAAAACATCCACAGAGCCCCATTCCCTCCCTTAGAAGAAGCAACAGTGGAGGAGGAGGAGGAGGAGGAAGAGGAGGAGGAGGGGGGAGGGGCACATCAGGAGGGAGGGAGGGGGGGAGGGGCACATCAGGAGGGAGGGAGGGAGGGAGGGTCGGTCGGTCGGCGATGCTCTCTGCTCCGCCCTGGGGACTCTGCCATGCTAAGTGGGCTGGCCTGTTGACAGCAGGCCCACAGGGAGCAGCCGGAGAGGAGCTGCATTTATTTGTCCCACATTAGTTTCACGGCCTTAATTGACTTAATTGACTTGATGAACTTTACAGCTTTCTGTTTGAAACAGCGTGTCCATGGCTTTGGCACGGGGCCGTCTCAGGGGGGCCAGGCTTTTTAAAACAGAGATAGAGTCTTCTCTCTGTGTAGGGCGGCAGGAACACAATAGGTCCTCCGCCATCGTCCTCCCCTGTCTACCCCCAGACCGCGGCTCCTCGCCATAAAGCAGTGAGCGCTCAGCGCCTCTCAGCCCGGCCACTGCGGCAGAACAGAAAGTAGACCTTTATTTTTCTGCTCCATGCTAAAAGTAGCGGAGGAAGAAGAGGAGGAGGAGGAGGAGGGGTCCAGCTCCTGGCTTTGGCTCCGACAGCACTTTGACCGGCTGCCAGGCGGCTGCATCGATTGGGCTTCCCCCTCCACCATGCCTCTCACTGATTATAAATGAGAAAGGAGCAAGAACGGGTCCAGCCAGTTCACTTTTTAGGACTAATAACTGCCGGGCCAGGCAGCAATTGAACCCCTGTAGGAGGGAGGGACTGTGTGCTGTATCTTGTGTGACAGCTGGATAGCGATGCTCAGAACAGCATAACACAGAACGTCGCTAGCGCCGCCACACCATATCATTTTTTGTCTGCCGTCAGCAGTTGAAGAGTAAAACCAAAAGGTGAAATGAAGCGTTGGGTGAACACAGGGAGTTCTACAGCCTGCTGCCAGTTTCACTCCACAGAGAAAAGAGAAGAGTCCGAGATCTGACAGTGAGTAAAAGGCTAATCCCAGAGTTGAATAGTTGAGCACATGGACAGAGCAGTGTTTAGGAGTTAAGCTGGTGTGTTGATGAGTGGAGGAGCTCCACCACGAGGGGGGCGGCGGTCGCACGGGAATTCATAAGCAGAGTCAAAGTAGAAAGCCTCCATAGCAACCCGCCCCACATAGCAACCAGGAGAGAGCTGGGAGGGGGGATTAACTGCACGTGTATGTTACAAAAAAAAAGAGCTCTTGGAGAGGGGGGGGGTTCTGACTTGACAAGACAGCCAACATCACAACAGGGGGTTCAAGTTGCTGCATGTCTTACTCTGAGGAGGTGTCAGAAGGAGAAACTTCTAGGTTTTAGTTAAAAGCACAAATCCACACACACACACACACACACACGCACGCACGCACGCACGCACACACACACACACACGCTCTAATTGGTAGCGTTCCCTTTGGCCTTCTGAAGTTGTGCTGCTCTTAGCTATCAGCTATCTATCTCATGGCTGTGCTGAGTGGTGCTCAGCTCGACGTCCGGCAGGCCTCGCTGGGGGGGGCTACGGCCTGTGGACTGGGGGGGCTGTCTCTCTGCTTCTTTCATCTTCCTCTCAGCTGTCATGGACTTCCAGCATCTGGGTCCAAGCAGCCCTCCTCCTCCTCCTCCTCTCACACAGGCAACGGGGGTGGAGGGAGAGACGGAGGGAGGGAGGGAGGGAGGGAGGGAAAAGGGAAAGGATGGGCAGATATATGGAGAGATGAAAGGCTTTAAAGTCTCCATAGCGACTGGAGATGTTATTTTTTCGCTCCTCCCTCCTGAGTGTGGGGAGAGGCAGCGGGGCTGTAGGGTGCGTTAAACGGGCACGTGCTCCGTGTTGGCACAACACGTTCCAGTCAACTCATTTGCTAGTCTTGACACTCACTTGACAGTTGGGGAAAGCCGTTGAGAGTTCACAGGTTCAGTTTCTCCCCTCCGGGGAGAGTTTGATTAGCATACCCAGAGAGCTGAGATACAAGGTGACAACAGGCTGTCAAGTGAACCCCGGCCACTCAGAGGGAACCGATACACAAATCAAATTACCACATAAACCAACAGCCAATTCACGTCCAAACAGAGAATCGTATCATCGCACTGGTCGCTATGTACCAGCGCCATGACTCTAACACAGTATATACAGTATATTCTACTGCAGAATCACGTGCATGGCTTTCCTCTCAGTGGCACTGGACCAATCCTATGCCCTCCACCATAACATGGTGGGAAGAGAAACACGTTTGAATTGGCTACAGAGCTCCTAAGCACTGTAACACAAAGCAGATATAATCAGGGCTTTACTTGTGACTAAGTACTACAAACAGTGGTAAATAACACCCTTATTCCCCAAACAGCCTCAGTCTAAGGTGAGAGAGAGCCACACGTCCCCTCTGACCCCCACCCTGCCCACCAATTAGAAAGCCCTTCGTCCACAGAGTGACTCTAATAGGCTACACTGAAGCTGGCTAATAACATGCAGGGGTGGGGGGCCTCCTGTGAACAGCCTGCTAACGCTGGAGAGCCTGTGTGTGTGTGTGTGGGGGGGGGGGGGGGGGGGGGGGGGAGTAGAAGGAGAGTGAGAAAGAAAGAGGGTATGTGCTCTATCCTGCTCATTACCGTTCAGGGGCTGTGTTTGTTTATCGCCAAGCCTCACCAGTCTGCCGGCCTGCTCTTAAGATAACACCAACCACTAATTATACAACCAGCCAGCCAGCAAGCCAGCCAGCCAACCAGCCAGCAAGCCAGCCAGCCAACCAACCACTAATTATACAGCCAGCCAGTCAGCCATCCAGCCAGCAAGCCAGCCAGCCAACCAACCGCTAATTATACAGCCAGCCAGCCAGCCAGTCAGCCAGCCAGCCAGTCAGCCAGCCACCCTGCCAGCCAGCCAGCCAGCCAGCCAACCAACAAGCAAACGTCAGCCAGCCAACCAGCCAGCCAGCAAGCGTCAGCCACGCAGCCAACCAGCCAGTCAGCAAGCGTCAGCCAGCCAGCCAGCCAGCCATCAAGCCAGCCAGCCAGTGTCAGTTAGCCAGCCAGCCATCCACCCAGTCAGCCAGCCAGCCAGTGTCAGTCAGCCCGCCAGCCAGCCAGCCAGCCAGCCAGCAGTCTGGAGAGGCCAGCCAGAAAGCCTGCCCGCTTATTTGAAATGACAAACATCCTCTGCTTTTATTTCCTCACTTTCACCTTCTCATTTGAATAAAGAGGAGAGACGCTGTAATTAACAGGGTATTAAAAAAAAAATAGCAAAGGCGAGCGAGGGAACAAGAGAGAGGAAGAGGCCGGGGTAGACAGAGGGAGCGAGAGGAAGAGGCCGGGGCAGACAGAGGAAGAGAGAGAAAGAGGCAGAGGAGCTGTGAAGAATTAATAACAGAGCAGATCTCTCCAAGGCCTCCTTAATGGCCTGTGACAGGAATTTATTCACACTTAGGCTGGTATTAAATCAAACGTGTGGCGAGTGCCGATGGCAGGCTGCATCGTCAGGGCAACGGCGAGCAGCCAGGGTCTCCCGTGTCACCCCCCCCCCCCCCCCCCCCCCCGAGGTCCGCATGACACTCTGGGGGGTGCTCAGCACTGGGGGGGGGGGGGGGGGGGGGGGGGAGGAGGGAGGGAGGGAGGGATGAGTGATGGGTGCCAATGACAAAGCCGTTAGTCCCCTCCACATCCCCTAGAGGGAGTGGTTATCAAGCACTCCTCAGAGGGCAACGAGCGCCTGAGAAACGCCCCAGAACCGCCCCAGAACCGCCTGCAGCCTTCAGTGGAGTAGCACTGCATAAGGCGGCTAGCTGCTCAGCGAGGCCAGGCAGTGGCAGAGTTAGCCAACCAGACAGGTTCCGGTAGTCTACATAACAAAAAAATTTAAATACAATAATTATAAAAATCAAATACAGAACGAGTCCTGATGGCAGCCCCTGACAAAGCCCAGCGGTAAAGTGAGCATTCTGCCAGGAATCCCAAGTTTCTGTTTGTCCTGTTCATGGTTTCCTTTTCCATTAATTGGAGTGTGGCCGGCAATGTTGGCCATTCATTAGGTCGGTAATTTGCGGTCACTTGGGAGGGGCCTCTGCGGTGCCCTCGTTTCATTGGAGCAGAGAGAGGGAGGGGGAGGAGAGTGGGGACCAGGAATTAATATGCACCATCACAGCCCACAGCCAAGTGTCCGTGGCGCGCGCACGCACGCACGCACGCACGCACGCCACGCCACGCCACGCCACGCCACGCACTGCTCAATCTCAAACCGTTGGGTCGCGATGACTCGAGCTTATGGCTGAAGCATCTCAAGCAAAGCATACAACACAGCTAGACCATATTCGTCTACTTAAAACCTACAACACAGCTAGACCATATTCGTCTACTTAAGGCCTACAACACAGCTAGACCATATTCGTCTACTTTAGGCCTACAACACTGCTAGACCATATTCGTCTACTTAAGGCATAGGTGTATTCAACCATAGTCTGTGGTATTCTCATTTACAAATTGTGTATTTACTATATTCACTCAAGAATAGGCATTTGCACACGTGCATAGACTACATATATAGCTATATGTTTTACATGCACAGTCCCAAACAACCTTCAGACTGCCATGCTCATATATTCTCACTCACTCACTCACTCACTCACTCACTCACACACTCACTCACTCACACACTCACACACACACACACACACACACACACACACACACACACACACACACACACACACACACACACACACACACACACACACACACACACACACACACACACACACACACACACAGTCCCCACCTTAGTTTCTCCTCTTTCTCGCTCTCTTTCTATGAATGGACACACTTACACTTAGACACACAGAAACACATTGTACCCCCTTCAATCTTTATGTTTGTGATGCATATGCTCTCACACACACACACACACACACACACACACACACACACACACACACACACACTGCCATCCTAGTAAAGACACTGCAGGAGAGTGATGTGCCTCGCCTCCTCTTTGCTCACCAGGCAGATTGCATCACCATCCGTCACGGAGCGTCTGACAAACAGCAATTACCCCAATCGACAGATAAGGAGAGCAGGGCTATCACTCAGCCCCTGGACGCCCGAAAAGCAGGCCAGCATCACCTCCAAAGAGGAGGCATTGATCTGGCCCCATCTCTACCCTTCTATCCCGCCCCGCTCGGCCCGGCCCGGCTCAGCTCTGGAGCACCTGACAGGCTGGCCTGGGCCTGGGCCTGGGAGATTCATCATAGGTGACAAACTCCTATTCTGACACTTTGTTCATGAAACGCAGAAAACGCATTGAAATGTGTGTGTGTTGAAAAATGGGACAGCCTGTCATTTTCAACAATATGCTGGCTAATCGAGTGACATCGATCTATATTGTATTTATAATTGCCCCCACCAAAACAGTATCGTTCAAATCTTTATTCCGGGGATGGGAACTATTCTGTTGGAGGAAAATGTAAGCTGTCAGGCAGACACGCCAGGTGAAGAGCTAAACGCTTTGCTGGACGCTCTCTCTAGTCATCCCTACATCAATCTTCTCTTCCTTCTGGCACTCAGATCTGCCCGTCATATTTTCTGCTGCAGGTGAGCTTCATCAGTCTTCCGCTGTTGCTTTGAAGGCCCTTCCTATCTGGATGTGAATGGCTTAACTCTGACACAGCAGAGCTGTCTACATATCTATAAATCCCTCCTTTCATCCATCTTATAGCCGTCTCTCTATCTCTCTTCCTCTCTCTGACAGGCTGGCACATATTCACTCCCCTATTCTGTTTTATTCTTTTACTCCAGGAAGCATTTTTTTCCCGCAAAGTTTTCTTTTTAGCTTTTATTTTTTTCTTCTTCCTGCTCTTGCTACCCGGAGACAACACACCTATCTCGCCAAGTCATCCATCTGTCTTGTCGCGCCTGACCTCTGAGAATTTCCGTTATCTCCCTCTCCCTCTCCCTCTCCCTCTCCCTCTCCCTCTCTCTCTCTCTCTCTCTCTCTCTCTCTCTCTCTCTCTCTCTCTCTCTCTCTCTCTCGCTCTCTCTCTCCTATCTTCTACTTGGTTCTCCCCACGTCCTTTCCGTGTCTGTTTCAGTGTCTGTTTCATTTTTCTCCTCTTCTGCGGACATCTATCATCCATTAATCCATTCCCCTCAGGTGTTCCTTGACCTCTACTTCAATTTCTTTTTCCCGATATCGTTCTTTTCCCCTCTTCTGTCTGCGATTACCTTATCTTTCCCTTTTTCCTGCTATTTCCTGACTCTTCCTGTATTTTTTCCGCTGCATCCATTACTCCACCCTAACCCCCCCCCCCCCCCCCCCCCCCTACCGTCTTTTCTGGCTGGGGTCAGTGCGGCAGATGCATCAAGTCTCCCAACATCTGCTTTCTGCATTCTGCCACACCGCTCCCCTCCTGATGAGCCTAACCTCTTTAACTCCCCAAAACATGCTCCTCTCATTCAGCCTTAATATGCAGCTGGGCATGCGGGCCTGCTGGCAGTGTGCGCTTGGGAAGGCAGGATAGGAGAGGCACGCCCATGAAGCTAGCATAAGCATTAGCTAGCCTGGCCATTCCACCGCCGTGCGGAGCAGCAATCTAACCCTCGTGTGGTGCTGCTGATGCAGTCAGAGCTGTGGTTAATGGTGCATGTAGCATGCAAACACTAACCTAACCAACAGAAACAAGGCAAATTGGCAAACATTGGATTAGCGCAAACACGATTTAATGTGGGTTCATATTCGCAAACATTTTTCTCGAATATGTTGCCGTTTTTGCTGTTTTTGTATAATACGATTTTAAGAGGTTCAAATAAAGCTGCTCCTCCTGAGGCCTGTCTAGAGTGATGTGTCTGTGTGCGCCGGAGGAGAAGGTATTTGTTTGTGTGTGAGCGCGCTGAGTGCAGTCAAGCTCCCGGTTGGCTGCTGTGTTTCACTGCAACACTAACATTTAAAAGCAGCCAAGGGAGAGCCGGCTCTTAAAAAGAACCAATACTCATCGCTGACACCGCTGACCTCGGTCCATTACGTTGTCGGCACAGCCAAGGGGGTCTCACATGCACACTCACATAACAGACCTCAGCGCGCGCACACACACACACACACATACACACACACACACACACACACACACACACACACACACACACACACACACACACACACACACACACACACACACACACACACCAGAATAAACACCAATGTGATGATCGAATGGGAAAAGAGATGGAAATTCAACGAAAATAAATAAACACATAATTAAACTAAACAAAATGTATGACGCAATCTGTTAAATATTTGTAATCTGTCAGCGCTTGTCAGCGATGTTGAAAGGTTGTTGAACTACAGAGTTCAGATCAAGTCAAAGAGTACCAGTAATGATTGATTAGTATGTTCAGTCTGAGATGAAGGTGTTGTTTGGAGTGCGTCGTGTGTCAGAGGGTTTGGCGTACCTTGTTGACCTCCAGGATCTCTCTCCTCTCCTCCGTAGCAGGCCGACTTTGGCTCGCCGAGCGCTCCTCGTGCTTACAACCGTCTTCCTCCACAAAGGGGATGAGTTGCTGTATTACAAAAAAATTCAATATATATATTAATAGGTTGCTTACAATGTGTGTTTACAATTTGTCTATATTGTGATCTATTGATCACATTACATTATATTCATTACATTATATAATATTCATTACATTAGATTACATTAATTTAGCAGACACTTTAATCCAAAGTGATTTACTAAAAAAAGTGCCTACAACAAGAGAAGGTCAAAAACTACAAGTCAGGTAGATAAAATAAGTGCATCCCTGTCCTAATCACCTGGATAAAAGCTAACCAAGTGCTACATTAAACATCAGGATAAAAAAACAGAACCATCGCAAACCTACTACAAACAATTTCTAAGTACAACAATTACTTAGTATATATAGATTCACACTGTTGTTATTAATAAAAGGGTAAAGAATGGAAAAAAACACATAAACATAATATTTTATAGAGAGTAAACAAAATCCCTCTAAAGACATAGTATCAATGATTGTGTGGATGTACAGGATGTTGGTCATGTGAAGAATGTCTAAGTGGATTAATTTGCAGAAGATACGGATTATTGATTGGCTCCTTGGGTTGTGATCTAATCTTGTTTTTTTTGGAGTGGGAGAAAGGGGGATTTTGCGTTAAGCTTTTAGAAACAGACAGAGCGTTCAGATTAGCTTGTAAGACTGTTAGAATAGTTACTCACTGTCACGGCATCATAAACAAAGCTTCATTTATTTTGAAGTCTTTGACCTTGTAAGGTTGACACCACACAAACTGAGAGAGAAGGCTGCCAGCTTCCCAGGACTAACAGCGTGTGTGTGTGTGTGTGTGTGTGTGTGTGTGAGTGTGTGTGTGTGTCAGTATCAGCTCTACTGCTTTAAATCACACTGACCCCTACTGGTCAGCAGGGGAATGACCTGGAACTAGGGGGCTGCAGTCTGGTCGTTAGAAGTGGAACACCCTGTTCCTGAGGTCAGAGCCTTAGATCAGAAACTACCTAAGGTCAACCTGGTGTGGCCCATCTTTGAACATCTGCACCTGAACCACTGCATGGACTCCAATTAGCTACCCATTTAACTACACCAAAGAATTAACAGTCTATTGGGTCTCCATTATCACATTTCCACCTTAAGATTAGATTCAAAAAGGACTATAGACTGCATGAGAAGTTAGGAAACCATTTTAGTACTTGACCAAACAAATTCATTACCAATCCTTATCAAAACCCAACTATTACAGCGATCAAGATTGTAAACACAGACTTCGTCCAAGATTTACTAATCCAAATGATTAGAAGCCATTAAAAACCTTGGCCAGGTGGAGAAACCCATTGCCGTCCAAAACCAATCTGGCCTTGAGCTATTTTCAATTGTGAACATTTCATTTGGTTTCATTGCATCCCTGAGGTCAGGCAGCTGGCAGACACCTTTACAGACAGTCAATACAGACACAGGACACAAGCAGCTAAATCCGCCGCTGAGCCCAAAGAAGGGACAGACACAGTGAGGTGGAGAGGGGGGGGGGGGGGGGGGGGGGGGCGGGGGGGGGGGGGGGGGGGGGGGGGGGGGGGGAGGGGGAGGGATCGGGGAATTTGGCAGATTTTTCCCAGCCAGTCAAAGCAAGCTGTGCCAAAGCTACAGCGGTCTGGGTCTTTTAAAGGAGAAACAAAACACATGTGCAGGAAGTTAGATTAGGCAAACTCCGTGTCTGAGGTCAAAGGATTCAAAGTAGGACAGAGGACTGTTTTTTTATCAGCTCGTAATTTCTGGTTTCAGCCAAAATGCATATTGAGTTCTAAGTTGGGATCTGATTTTGGCAACTGAAAGCGAAAAATAATATTTTTGGAGTCCAAGGGAAAGAATGACAAGTTGTGTGTAAGTGTGTGTGTGTGTGTGTGTGTGTGTGTGTGTGTGTGTGTGTGTGTGTGTGTGTGTGAGACAGAAAGAGAGCCACAATCCTTAGCTCCTACACACCAGGATGGATGTGGTTTCTCGTTTGACAGAGAAGAATGGAGTAATGAAGTTCTCCTGGTAGCCTTGAGAGAGAGAGAGAGAGAGAGAGAGAGAGAGGTGGAGGCAGGCGTCAGAGAGAGCGAGAGAGAGAGAGAGAGAGAGAGAGAGAGAGAGAGGTGGGGAGAAAGAGAGAGAGAGAGAGAGAGAGAGAGAGAGAGAGGGAGAGAGAGAGAGAGAGAGGTGGGGAGAAAGAGAGAGAGAGAGGGAGAGAGAGAGAGACAGAGAGAGAGAGAGAGAGAGAGAGCAGTGGACTGCGGTGATTGCTGGAGACGGGGGAACGGGGGGAGGGGATGGGGGGAAGAAAGCGCTGACGTGCGCTTCTGGGCCAGCTGTTCATTAAGCAAGGCTGCTGCTAATTAGGCCGCAATGAGGTCACGCTCGCTGAGTCATTGATTCCACTTCCTGTTTGGAGGCAGCCAATAAGAGGGAGCGCGGAGTGTCAGGCACCTGAAATCTCCTGGATGATGAATGGAAGGAGAGCCGGCGGCCAAGATACACAGCCTCCAGGGCTCCGTGACGTGGTGAAATACTGGCTGCTCAGCAGGGACTGGTCCCCAGCCTCTCCAAGGGGAGAACGGGCAAACGTTTAAATACCCAGGAACAAACAAGGCCTGGCGTAACGGAGAGATGTGGATCACATTATGGTCGCAATAACAAAGTCCAAACGCTCTCTCAGGCCTCTGGGAGAGGCTTGATTAAAGAGGAAAACATGGCCTGTGTCATGCAGTAACAATACAACACAGGCCGCCAATATATCTCCTTCCAAACGCTAGTAAGTCAACCTGGAGCGTGGCGTGGCAAGAGCCAGTCAATCCAAAAGCTTGACAATTCGTTTCGACACCGGCCTCACAGACTCACTGCGTCCTCTACACGGAGTCTGGTCAAAGAGATTAGCCCAAAACCAATTTGTTGAAAGGCAATGGGGGGAGAATGTGGCCGTAAATCCAGGCTAGCGGTGCCAGCCAGTGGTGCAGCTCCGTCTACAGCCCTCCGAGCTCCAGAGCCAGCATGAAGCCCCTGACTCCGTGTGTGTCCAGACCCAGGCAGACTGGATAAATGGACCTGGCGTTTTGGAGGTGGTGGGTGGGTTTCCTTCTCTAAAAAAGGACAAAGTAGGCCCCGGAGAAACACCAGAGCAGCCAGAGAATATGCTGTGAACGGAGACGAGTCAGACCTGGGGGAGTGAGGGAGAGATAAGAACCCCCCGGGGACAGAGAGAGAGAGGGAGAGAGGGGGGAGAGGGAGAGAGGGGTAGGTAGAGGCTGACCTACTTTGTTTTAACTAGCTTCAAAAGTCGAAACACAGGCAGTTTGTGAGAGAAGCTGTTCTACAACAGACTTCAACCGAGGCCTAAAAACCGCATTGGCTTTAAAGCGATAGTTCACCCATTTTACATCTTCTTCTGATATGTCTTTCATCAGATACCAAATGTTGTATTTTAAACATTGCATCTCCTCATTTAGCATTTCGCAATCAAACAGCAGAATGTCAAACGAGTTGAGAAAATGACTTGCGTCATCGGTGGTCCTTCCTGAATTTTTTTAAACTACCGCCGTAAGTGGAGAAGTTCTAAGTTTGATTTGCGCAATGATCTATGGGCATTGAATGTACAATGAATTAACCATTTACATGCCGGTGGTCGGAAAAATACATGAATTTCACTTACATTGATCCTATGACCCAAACATGTTCAATATACTTACTTAATTAAGCCTAAACAGCAACATATATTGTTAAAAGACATCGGTGAAGTATGCCTTTAACTGACATGTGTTACACAAAGCAGTGGTATTAGCAGTAGTAATTTCAAAAGCTGCAGGGGGTCTCAGTTCAGTAAAGTCTAAGAAAAGATGTGAGCTAAAGATTGTCCAAAAAAATAAACCAACCAACCACGAGCCAGTGGCCTTTTGTCCAGTCAGTTCTAGTAACTTAACATAATAAACATTCTGATCTGATGACAGTTGTATAGCACTACCCAGGCACTGCAAGGTATAGCTACCAATGTTGCATATGGACACACTCCGTCTATATTAGAAAGTTTTAATATATCATATATAACATATAAAAGAAAACATAAAGTATAGTTTGGAGTAATGAGTCTCCACCCCAAAATGCTATATATTAAACCATAAACCAAACAGATGAAATGATGTTTTGCGTAAACAGTTGTCTTTGATGAAATCACCTTGGGGAGTATGGACTCCAGACCAGCACAGTTCTCACCTCGGGGGGTATGGACTCCAGACCAGCACAGTTCTCACCTCGGGGGGTATGGACTCCAGACCAGCACAGTTCTCACCTCGGGGGGTATGGACCAGACCAGCACAGTTCTCACCTCGGGGGGTATGGACTCCAGACCAGCACAGTTCTCACCTCGGGGGGTATGGACCAGACCAGCACAGTTCTCACCTCGGGGGGTATGGACCAGACCAGCACAGTTCTCACCTCGGGGGGTATGGACCAGACCAGTACAGTTCTCACCTCGGGGGGTATGGACTCCAGACCAGCACAGTTCTCGTTGCACTTATCGTAGACGAGCCGCAGCTTGCGGAAGAGCACGGAGAGCATGCGCAGGTGCTCTTGCAGTTTGCTCAGGCGGTCCTGGTGAGTGTTGGGGTGGTAGCTCACACCGTTAGGCAGCTGGAGGAGGACAGGGACAGGGAACTCACATGAAATAATTACATTACATTCATTTAGCTTTTATCCAAAGCCATAGGAGTTTTGAGTTTTAGTTGTAATTCTCACTAGAAGCACAATTCGACTGACAAGATGAGTTGGCTCATTTTATATATAATTTTATTTAATATCTTTATATATCTGGTGTGTTAATAATGCAGTAAACCAAGGTTGGTGATACCGCTTTAACTAAAACTCCTAACTATCAACTTATACCAGTCTTCAATATACGGTCGCACACTGAAGTCAAATCATAGATATTTTTCTTTTGTCTCTTTTCTTAAAAGAAAATAGCAACCTGGATTTTCAATGAGTACGAACAAGCCGCAGCACAGCTCTTATTAAAAGCATCCTTCACAACATGAAACAATTGTGCCTGCAGGGCAGGCATACCTGCACAGCCCAGAGAGGGGCTCTCATATTGTACGCAACAAGCCTATGATCTAAAAACACAAGTCAAAACAATGTCTTTTGTACATTCCGCGGCAGACGCCGGCGGTACTTGTTTTGAGGTAATATATTCCACTTCTTCCACCTTGCCCTGCATGTTTTTTAATGAGCTGGTGAAGAATCTTACTTTACATACACACACACACAGAGAGAGAGAGAGAAAACTATGGTAACCCCGTCTTCAGGGAACAGTCTGAGAACACTGGTTTCCAGCTGGGGTCAATTGAGGTCGAAGCAGATGGCATACTACCTGAGGATGAAATGGACTGCCTTACTCAGTCTTTCATACACGCAGCCACCCCTCACTTTCCTGAGGGAGCAGCAGCCATTCACCAAGGGAAAACAAAGCAGTGACAGCACTAAAAGACTGCTTGTATTTTCTGTTCTGCTCCGCAACAAAAACAGACACATTTTCTATTGCATTACAGTTATCTAATGTAATGCCAAGCAGAACTTGGATCATTACTCAATTATGAGGGCCAAAATCATCCCTAACAATAACAAGTTACACACACACACACACACACACACAAAATGTTTGCTTGACATTCATCACCAAGGCAGAGGCCAATGTGCATTCGGTTGGAAATGACACAAGTCAAAGGTAACACGCCTGCCTCAAATTGGACCGTCACACCATCATCAGTTTACAATGGAGTTCCTGATGGCTTTACACTGGATGTTTAAGAAGCAGGGTTATCTCTCTCACTGCCACCCTACATAGCTAAAGGAGCTGACCTGCATGTTCCTGAGGAGCTGGAAGATCTCCATGGTACGGAGAACGATATCCTGCACCGTCTCCTGGCCAATGCGACACAGCGAGGCCGTGTTGACGTCACGGGCCGCCTGGGCCTGCTGCTGCTGCTGCTGCTGCCCGCCAAACGCAGCCGGTGGCATGCAGCCGCCTGCTATGGGAGGTGTCGCCATGGAGACAGCCGAAGGGGCCTGAACGTTTCTAGGGTTACTGGTCAGCGATAGCAATGGCACACCTTGGCATACCTGAAGGAAGGTTAGGGAGAGAAACAAGGATGTAATGAAACACGGATGGAAGATTGAACAGATGTTGGGGAGGGGCAAGGGGGGGGGGGGTAACTGCCTGAAGAAAGAACAGGATCCAACTACATTCACCGTCTATGGTTTACTTTGAGAATGTACATTGCCGTTATGCTGGTGAGGGTAGCATTGGCTTGATCATGCTACACATATCAATGGCTGATTTACAGTGCAGTGTAGTGTTTACTACTTAATTCAGCAAGTATAACGTTTCAGCGTCGCTTAAGATGGGACCAACCTAGGCCACAAAATGGAATCGACAAATCGCTAAAGCCAAATCAACTGCCCATAGCATGGTGATGATCTTGAATGATGTTTCAAACGTCACAGAAAAGTAATATGTCAAATGTAACAGATATTTTGACATTTTATCGTATGTCCACATGAAATTGTATGATAAATTATTAACTTTTAATCAAGTCAAGTCCACATGGACTACACGGTTATGAAAAAAATGAAAGTTCATAATCCTAGACATGTGGCAATTTATCTGCCACGTGATGGCATATCACACATTTTTTTCGGGATGATGCACCTGTCTTAAATTATTGTCTAGTGTGAAATTAAATTAACGTTTAAGAAGATACTGTCTTAAAATAAACGTATCGTTAGCGAAATAAAGTAACTGTTATGGCGTTTGCAAGATTGCATGCGCGTCTTAAAAACTATTACTACTTATCTCTCATTCTAGCACATGCAAAACAAGTTTGCATTTTAGTTATCATTCCACTTTAATAAAAAAAATTTAAGCGGTAAAATTACCTGTACAGTGAGAAATGATTTGTTTTGTTGACATATGTCAGCTCCTCCGCTTTTCACCAAGGAACTCAGCTGCTGCAATATCGCGAGACCTTTTCCCGTACAGTAAAGAGTAAAATGTAAGCCCCAATAGACTTTTTGGGGTTCATTCAAATGTACGTTGAGTAATTGTATTGGATGTACAAATATATTGCATGGAATTAAATATGATATTGAAGATATTCATTTCATAATATTCCTGCTGAAATGTATACATCAAATAAGATACAAAGCCGATGGTTTAGAGCTATTACGGTAATGCAGAGCGCACACGGAACGCTATGATGTTTTAGAGGTGTTGAAGGCGCCACCTCGTGGGCATTCTTTCAACCTGAATTGATCAGCTTTTTAGCTATTTTGTTAGACAATCTATATGGCACCTAAACTTGCCATATGATAGGCACATAACAATATATTCTAAAATATTCTGTAAAAAAAAAGAAATTAATCCCACTTTGAAATCAGATAATGCTTTAATCTCAGTGGTTACAATGTGTTGCTCTCAACTGCATTGCTCTTCTATAGCCTTCATTGGAACCAGCTATCTCTATTCAAATGAAAGTATCAAATACTAGATGTGCCAAAAATAGATTTCACTATTTCATCCTTTGGGCTTTGTTTTGCTACATTGCAGTTGTGACCTATATGAGAAATAAGAGCTTCATTGAGAAAGAAATTAAAGGCTTTGCCTGCAGGCGTGAGTGAGGCAGAAAAACGAAATTAGAACGCCTATTACTTAATTCCCATTATACATTCAAATTTGAGGTTACAGGGGACAGCATGTAATTCAATTTAAATTATAACCTTGAGACACTTTCTTCTTGGCTCTTCCCTTTCTCCACTAAAGCTCTCCATATAATCTGCTGATACAGAGAGAAAAAACACATCAGTTCACTTCACTGCTCACAACTTCTTAATTGCAGAAATAGTGCTGTTTAGTTTGCCATGATGAATAACCACAGCGCTCTTCCGATACCCATCTGCCAAACCAACTGAGGCATACCGTTTGGAAATTACTTTTTCCATGAGCATCCAGCTTGTCTTGTTTAATTAGAAGGGGAGAAGGGAAAGGGATGGAATCTTTTTATTTTTCTCCAATGCAGGATACTAAATGACTCGGTAATGCTTGTGTAAGACATTTCACATAAAGTGTGTTCTATTGAGTGTGGAATCATGTCTACCGAAATTTAACAACTATACATCCAATCCTATCAACCTAAGCAAGGAAATAAATGTGTGTACAGAACGAATGGTTAGACGTTTGTCAACTGTTTAATATGGTAATGTAAAGCTGTCTTTGAAATGAATGCTGACAAACCACGAGGAATGCACTTCCGCTGTCAAAGTATGTTATGACTATTTATTAATGATCTAACAAAGTCTAATGTGATAAAGTGTCGTGTAAACAGCTTTACTTTGTCTACTGATGGCATGACAAAGCCTTGCCTTTCATACAGAACATAGAATATACATATAGCAAAAGTATGTAAATATCTCTATTTCACACAAACCCTCAAACATAAAACTTTGATTCGACAACTTCTTTATTCAACGAGAGTCACATGAAAAATAAAGAGAAACAACTACACAGTTGAGCAAGTATGGGGAAATTCATAACCCTTACAATCCATAATACAGACTTGAACATGTTGTCTACATTGAACAGTAACAATACACCAAACCTCAAAGCTCAAGCTGTCTTGTTCCATATTGGTGTACCCGTATTTGTTGTGAGCCCCGGGTGAGTGCGCCCTCTGGCTGGGTGGAGAGAGAGAGATATTCCCCTGGTGAGGGGAGACTTGAACAGTATAATGACAGTCAGCTCGGGGGATATATCACGCTAAGACGGATTATCTTTCTGCCGCTCTCCACTGGTCTGCTTTAATTAAAAAACTCAGTGCTGGTGCTCCTCAGGGCTAACTCCAGCCAGAGGAGGAGGAGGAGGAGAGACGGCATGATAGCCTTCTCACAGCGTGACGTCCAAAGTCCATTCAACACCACAGACCTTTCTCCTCTGTGGTCTAGACACTGCATGGGCTCTGGGAGATTGGGGAGGTGAAGAGGTAGAGGCCACTGATATACACTGTGTGTGTGTGTGTGTGTGTGTGTGTGTGTGTGTGTGTGTGTGTGTGTGTGTGTGTGTGTGTGTGTGTGTGTGTGTGTGTGTGTGTGTGTGTGTGTGTGTGTAAAGATGTATGCATTTTTATGTAGGAGAGGTCAACACTACATGTTGTATGTCTCTCTGCCTTGTACAGTGCATTCTTGTGTGCAGTGACTGCCAGAGCAGCAGCACTGGAATAAAAGGCTTAGCTGTGTGTGTGTGTGTGTGTGTGTGTGTGTGTGTGTGTGTGTGTGTGTGTGTGTGTGTGTGTTAGAGAGAGAGAGAAAGAGAGAGAGAGAGAGAGAGAGGGAGGGAGGGAGAGAGAGAGAGAGAGGGGTGCAAAGAGTAAGGGGTGCAGACGGAGCGCTGTTAGATAGTCACACAAACAGAGCTCACCCTGTCAGTCAGGGAGGTGAATGCACACTGCACTTAGCTTATGAGTCACACATTAGTCATGTGCTCACACTCTGAAAGGGGTAAGCCAAAGGGTTTTGTTTTCAAAACCACATTTTCCATCTGTAAATGGTAATACAAAACGATATCAAAACAATAAATATGCAAAAAAGTATTTAAAAAGAAAAACTTCAGTTAGAAGGTTTTTAGTCTTTTCTCTTTTGGCAACCAGATGTCACATTTTGAGACTTTATCCAGCTAATGAACAGAGTATCAGTATTCTGACCATGATCCTACTTTAAGAAAGCCTCACATAGACCAAGGTTCACTATGTTCGTTATTGATGACCTTGGCCATGACAACAAGGCCTTGCCCATTGCCAATGTCCCACTGTACATGACACATTTACATACACGGAGCAGACTTTGGGAGCCAAAATGGCAGATCGATTGCATTGATAGTGGAGAGCTGCCGCAGACTGGCTGAAGGTCGTGAAGGGGACATGGAAACTGGTGTTTAACATGGATCAACGTGCACATGAAGACAATGGATTTGCTGTGCCTGTTGCCCGGCAACCCTTATCCTTGCAAGAAGCTGAGGGATACAGTACTTGACCACACCAGTTTTTATTATATATCAGACCTGAGAATATACATATCATACTGTAAATTAAAAACAAGAAAGGCTTTATAGAATGAATGTGCTTTCATTTGAAAGTTTGAATTGACCAAACTATTGCAGAAATGTATGGTAGCGCTAGACTGGTATGTGACCAGACTTTGTGCTTTGTGAGCCCTTTTTTAAATTCATTATTGTTCAGTTAAATATAAAATTAACATAATGTGTTATGCCCCTTTCAAACAGAATGCTGCTCTACATGAACAGAACAGCCACTTAAACATATAGCATACATTTTTGTGCTCCAAATTCATAGCTCTGTTTGTAAGGTGACAGTGAAATGGGAATGTAAACATAAAAGTTAAAACAACAGTTTTTTATTAGAACAATCATCAATTAACAAATTCAATTATCTATAAGTTCTATCTCACTAACATAAAATAGAAGACGGGTTGCGTTACCAAGCAACGATCCCTGGGACTTAAGAAGACTTCATTTGGTGAAATGCAGGTCATTACTATAGTACATGGGGACCAGCTTTTCAATATTTAATAAAAGTAACACTACAATGTAGCCAGTTCTGGTCAGATAAAAGTAATAATAATAATAATAATAATAATAATAATAATAAACTATTGTGTAAAACCGTACAAGGCATATTCACTTCCACCCTCACGTCTTAGGGAGTGTTTGCAGTGGGTCACTAAGTTTCTGTCATCAGGCTGCGGTGAGTGACCACTACACGAACAGATAAACAGCCAAACACAGGCTCAATGTCCATTTCAGATCCAGACACTATATCATCCATCACGACAGGTCACAAACACCACCTGCTTCTGGTAACTTTAGCTAATAGCTACCAGGCAGGCAGGGGCTCAGACTTGTACAGTGTTCCAAGTGCATGTCTACATTCTGGGGTCTTCGCACAGGGTACACCCAGGCTTCTGATCGGCCTGCTGCTCCATCTGAATTGTAACCGAGTGGAAGCTGTAGGCAGAGAAACATGCCTGGGTCATTTCCCTCAGGACTGGCTGGGGATTGGCCGAGTCTTCTGCAATGTAGATGGAAAGAATAATGGTACCGATCAGACAGAAAACAAAATAAACAAGTTTGGTATAACTGTGACAGTCCCCCAAAAAACAATAAATCTTAAAGCTTTCAACATTCAAAATCTGATATTAGAAAGAAAAAAGAAAAAGAAAAAAAAAGTGTAGCCGTTATTTGAACAAAATGTATGTTCCTCCATCCTCAAGATAGCCCACGATACGTGTGCTAGGATCTTCTTTTAGTAAAACCATTTTATTGTATCTCAATATCTTGATGGCAGCTGGAAGCATGTAATGACTGAGTGTCTGCTCAGGGCTTCTCACCTATGGCTACATGTGCCGTCATGATTGGCTGGTTCATGGTTAGCGCCCATATATGGAGGTTATGGACCGCCTTCACCCCTTTAACGGCTAGCAGACTAGCCTTCACCTCAGCGTATTTCACATCTCCAGGGGTACCTGCCAAGTGAAATGGAGGAAGAAGAGTGAGGGAGATGAGGGGGGCGGGGGTTAAGACAAAAAAAAGGGGCAATAAGGAAAGAATCTGGAACAACTTGGATGTGAGATGAAAAAAGTTAAATTAAAATGTATGAAGATTGATCCTGAGCATTTTTTAAATGTTTTTATGTTTTTACATTTCATGGTTTTACGTTGTACAGGCGCTTCATAAATTAAATGTACTTAGTTACTTTCATATCTCCTTGTGCTAAACAGAATAGACCGCCAGAGTGAGCGAAGGACGATGGAAGAATTACCTTCCATTAAAACAACGAGGATGTCTCTGAGGATAGTGACTGTCGTGCACAAGACGAAGATGGAGAACAGGAACGTGCAGATAGGGTCTGCTATCTTGTACTCAGGCTGGAGGAAACAGAAGGTAAAATATATGTAATAATAATAAGTATTCATTTTATTTAGTTTTTAGCGCTTTTCTCAAGACTCAAACCGCTTTTACACAAATTGGTCGCCCATTTATTACACAGACAAACAAGGAATGGACCGACAGCTATCAAACACAACACTCAGTCTGAGTGATACCACGGCAGCTATCAAACACAACACTCAGTCTGAGTGATACCACGGCAGCTATCAAACACAACACTCAGTCTGAGTGATACCACGGCAGCTATCAAACACAACACTCAGTCTGAGTGATACCACGGCAGCTATCAAACACAACACTCAGTCTGAGTGATACCACGGCAGCTATCAAACACAACACTCAGTCTGAGTGATACCACGACAGCTATCAAACACAACACTCAGTCTGAGTGATACCAAGGCAGCTATCAAACACAACACTCAGTCTGAGTGATACCAAGGCAGCTATCAAACACAACACTCAGTCTGAGTGATACCACGGCAGCTATCAAACACAACACTCAGTCTGAGTGATACCACGGCAGCTATCAAACACAACACTCAGTCTGAGTGATACCAAGGCAGCCAATGTGCACTAGATTTGCTCACCCAACATATATATACACATGCACAATATGTGGCCGTGATCGTTTTCTTGATGAACATACACACGCATATTCCTTAATAGAGTGGTTCCCAACCCAGTCCTCAAGGACCTCCAGCCGGGCCCGAAATTGGATCTTCCCTAGTGCCAGCACACCTGGTGCAATTAGTCAAGGCCTTGCTGCATGAGACTAATTACACCATGTGTGCTAGCACCTGGGAAGATTAAATACCTGGAATGGCAAGGGGTCCTTGAGGACTGGGTTGGGAACCAGTGCCTTAATATATACTACTGTATATCATATCATGTTATTCATAATAATCTTTGGAGATAAAGCGGCTGTATGTAGTTTCTGGTTTTCGGAACCCATACCGTTTGCTTAGTTTAATTATTTTACCTAACCGTCGCAAAGAAGACATGCAGAATGCTCGTGGTCACTGCATGTCGCTAGCGCGATCAGCGACTATACTCCAGGTATGATATTCTCTTCCTGATTTCGTGACGCACTTCCTTGTGCCAGAAAGCAATTTGTCAGTTTCGCGGGAGATAGTAACCAGTGGCAGACAAAATGAGTATTATATATTGAGACTTCAAGAGGACTGATCTGAGTAGGGATTTTTTTCATTCTTCTATAGACATTAAAATGTGCAAACTGTAGAAAGGTATTGATAATACGTTAAAACAAAAAAAGTCGCTTTAAGAATTACTGTGACTTCAACTTGCAAAGGGGAATGGGAGTGAATTGCATGGTTGTGGTATTTCCAATGAGAGAGCGAGCACCATGACACAGCATTAATAATAGATATCCTATTCAGCACATGAAGATCATGCGGGATTGGCAAACACACAGCAGATACAAAGAGGAACAAAGCCTCTGCCTCACACACACACACACACACACACACACACACACACACGCACAAACGCACATGCCCCAGGTGACCACTAACCTTGAAAAAGATGATGATTGCGCTGACCAGCACACTAATGCTCTGAAGCAGGTCTCCCACCACATGCACAAAGGCTGCCCTCACGCTGGCATTGGCCTGCCGGGGCCCAGCCACAGACTCCACCCGATGGTGCTCCACGTCGCCGTTGGCATAAAGACCATCACCATGGGAGAGGCCGGGGCCGGGGCTGTGCTCGGTGTCCTCTGCCCCTACACTGTGGCTGTGCCCGTGTCCAGCCTTGGGGGCGTGGCTGTGGGAGCTAAGCCCCCCATGGCTGTGCCCGTGTCCAGACTGGTGCAGGACGAGGGCCATGCTGCCACAGGAGAGCAAACAGAGACACGGTTACCATGCCATCGCCTGCACCAAGCACTGCTACCGGTGGTCTGCATGAAGCACTGCTACCGGTGGTCTGCATGAAGCACTGCTACCGGTGGTCTGTATGATGCACTGCTACCGGTGGTCTGCACCAAGCACTGCTACCGGTGGTCTGTATGAAGCACTGCTACCGGTGGTCTGTATGAAGCACTGCTACCGGTGGTCTGTATGAAGCACTGCTACCGGTGGTCTGTATGATGCACTGCTACCGGTGGTCTGCATGAAGCACTGCTACCGGTGGTCTGCATGATGCACTGCTACCGGTGGTCTGTATGATGCACTGCTACCGGTGGTCTGCACCAAGCACTGCTACCGGTGGTCTGTTTGATGCACTGCTACCGGTGGTCTGTATGATGCACTGCTACCGGTGGTCTGCATGAAGCACTGCTACCGGTGGTCTGTATGATGCACTGCTACCGGTGGTCTGCACCAAGCACTGCTACCGGTGGTCTGTATGAAGCACTGCTACCGGTGGTCTGTATGATGCACTGCTACCGGTGGTCTGCACCAAGCACTGCTACCGGTGGTCTGCATGAAGCACTGCTACCGGTGGTCTGTATGAAGCACTGCTACCGGTGGTCTGTATGATGCACTGCTACCGGTGGTCTGTATGATGCACTGCTACCGGTGGTCTGCATGAAGCACTGCTACCGGTGGTCTGTATGAAGCACTGCTACCGGTGGTCTGTATGAAGCACTGCTACCGGTGGTCTGTATGATGCACTGCTACCGGTGGTCTGTATGATGCACTGCTACCGGTGGTCTGTATGAAGCACTGCTACCGGTGGTCTGTATGATGCACTGCTACCGGTGGTCTGCATGAAGCACTGCTACCGGTGGTCTGCATGATGCACTGCTACCGGTGGTCTGTATGATGCACTGCTACCGGTGGTCTGTATGAAGCACTGCTACCGGTGGTCTGTATGATGCACTGCTACCGGTGGTCTGTATGAAGCACTGCTACCGGTGGTCTGCATGAAGCACTGCTACCGGTGGTCTGTATGATGCACTGCTACCGGTGGTCTGTATGATGCACTGCTACCGGTGGTCTTTATGATGGCGATTGCTGCTTTGAGTCTTTTACAGAAATCCTTTGTTCAACAAAGGTGATCTGTTGGATTGGGGATAACGTATACACCACGTACCTGTAGCAATACCACCAACAGTGGCCCACAGAAGAGTACAGCACACATCTGACTCATAGTATGTTGACCTTTAACCTACGGTGAAAGTCTTACTCACATGATGTTGGCCAGCACGGCACACCCGGAGGTAATGAGCATGATGGTGCCCTCGATAGTGTAGTCGTCGTCTAGGAGACGCACCACAGCCAGGTAGACCAGCACCCCCGTCACCAACCAGATGGTGAACACCGACAACAGGGCGCCAAGGATCTCTACATCAGGGAGGCAGTAACGACAGGTAAGAAACTCAGCAGAGAGGACCAACACCACACCAGGACCTGATGGACACTGAGAGCCGCTGCTATAGTGGATGCTGCTGGGGGGGTTGGCCTGATGGACACTGAGAGCCGCTGCTATAGTGGACGCTGCTGGGGGGGTTGGCCTGATGGACACTGAGAGCCGCTGCTATAGTGGACGCTGCTGGGGGGGTTGGCCTAATGGACACTGACCTGCTCGGTGCCAGCCGAAGCTGAGGAGGTGTGTGGGGGGCCTGGAGGAGAGCCACAGAGAGGTCAGGCTGATGATGAAGCTGGTGAGGTCCACCATCAGGTGAGCAGCGTCGGTCATCACAGCCAGGCTGCCAGCGAAGTAACCACCTGCAGCGAGGTGGGGGGTAGATAGAACGATGGAATGAGGGAAAGGGGTAGCACAAGGAAGGCCGATTGAGTACATTTGAAAATGAGTGAGTGAGTGAGTGATTGATTGAATGGGTGGTTGATTTGAAAGAATGCATGATTAAAAGATGCATTGATCATGTTTCCTTTACTCTGAAAGGACAAAAGGCTGTGATAGATCGAGAGATATCAGATGACGGTGTGTGTGTGTGTGTGTGTGTGTGTGTGTGTGTGTGTATGTCAATAATAGACTGATTGCTTTTTTGTTTCTGTAAAAGATGTTTTGATTTTATTAAGATGTTCTGAAGCCAGGCAGCACTGAAATCAGCCCTTGGTCTTAGTGGGATGTCCCTGGATCAATAAAAAAAAACAGAAGCAAAAACACGCACCAAGGATTTCTCCAATCATGAAGATTAGACAGACAGCTGAAACCATGTAGAGCCTTTTTCTGGCAATTTTCTTCTCCTGTTCCCTGCTCGCCTGCGCATTGCTGTTGTCATGACAGTGCTTGATGGTACTACCATTAGTCTTTGATGTCTCCTCTGCCGACACACTAGATCAAAATTACACATGCAATTGTTACTGTAAATGTTAATGTTGTACATTCGAATTCAAACCAATTTACAAATAGGCCTGTACTGTATATGCGCCCCCCCCCCCCCCCCCCCCACCACCACCACCACCACCACCACCACTTTTCAAAACTTTAACTAGAAAATTACCTCTGGTTCAATTTAGTAGTCAAATCGCTGGCTAGCCAAATCTTTTTTTTATTTTTTATTATTAGAGTGTTAAGTGATTATTTTATTAAGTACATTACTTAATATTTTTTAATACTCTTTAGATCGTGGTATAAGGACTGTAGGTTGTTGTCGTTGGCTATATGCAGTACAAGAGTCTCCCCGCTTAGCCGACTAAACTTAGACAGCCCCAGAGGCTACTGATTTCATCACACTAGGAGATGACGATGTGAGTGCAGCGTGCAATTCTATTCTTAATCCTGGAGACAGTGCTCCCATAGAAGAAACAGAAGCATGAATAGACTAATTCTGTTTGCACACCGCAAGACCAATGGTCAGACGACCGTGTGCAGTGGAGGTTGTAACATGAGGGGCGTGAGCAGAGAGGTGACGAGTTTTACAGAAGAATGCCCCGGCAAATAATTGATATTCAACAATTTAAATGTTTTCTAAAACAATAACTCAGCATGTATGTTTTGCAAACAGTGATACTGAAAGCACATACAATGCAGTTTGTTTTTCTTTAAATTAGTGGTAAATAAAAAATATTACCTTCCCAATCCGTACATCGGCCCAATTTTCTCAGTTACCAGGTGAAAATTTTCCGGATCCTTCTTCCGAAACATTTTCAATTTAAACGCAAACAAAAATATAACTGAATAAAAAACAATATCGTCCACTTAAAAAAATTATATAATAATTTAAAAGATTTTAAACGGAGCTCTGAGAAGCTCTCAGCTTTGGTAGCTGTTAAATCCTAACAAATGGGCTCCAAGTGAGGTGAAAACATGATTTTGTTTTGCCTATTGATGGTATGTTAGGGTAACCTAACCACTCACTCAGGATCATCTAAACACTGTAGAAGTGCGCAAGGCAAAGGAATCTTAAGACATATGAAGCCTTGTGACCATGCACCGTGTGCAAATGTAATTTCTTGCAGCAGTTTAGGTGTATGAAAGAGAGGGACGGAACAAGTCAGATTAGCTTCGGTCTGTGAAACAAAAGGCAAGATGCACAACAATAGCAGTAACACAATTATGTTGCCCACAAGGGTCAAAATCCAACATAGATGAGATTATCTTTATACAGGTTGACATGTTTTTTTTTGTTTTTTGTTTTATAATGCTTTTCTTTACAAAAGTGTAATATGATGAAAGAGAAGGGTCGGCCTACATTTTGTGCTATTTATGGAGATTTTATTTTGTTGCTATTTTAATTGAATTTTGTATCGATGAGGCCAATACTGCATATTGTTGCCGTTGTGCAAGAGAAACCCTTCACTGTAAAAAAAAAAAAAAAAAAGTTGGCTCAATTTATAATTATGATTAACCTGGCTGCCTTAAGATTTTGAGTAAGATGAGCAAAGAAGAGGTTCTGGCAACTTCGCTATTTTAGTTTGATGTACTTCAATTTAAGTTCATGCAACTCACTATGAAAAGTCAATTTGACGAAATTGACATTCAGCAAACTGATTATTTAACGATATTGACATATATTTGAAAGTTGAATAAATACGTTTTCTCGATACAGCATTTCAACGCAAACGCGTCAGGACCCTCCAACAAACACCTTTCTTTTCACAATAGGTCACAGGAGGGGAACATACGTTCGACTTCCCTCCCGCGGGAATTTCGATTATAGTTCCCAGTCGTTACTTAACATCAGAGAAGTTCCGTCCTGCATAAGAATCGATATAACATCCGCGCAGACGCTTTAAGACTCGTCAATTCAACCCAGTTTAATGAAGACAGATTATCGAAAGTCCAACACGTGGTTTTGGTAATTTAGTAACTAGTAGTTTCAGGGCTTGTCTTTAATGATAACAGTGTTCAGAGTAAGATTTGCAAAAAAAAATTTTTTTCATATGCCTCATATAATGTGCTATGTATGTTTAACAAGGATTGTATCACTTTGAGATTACTCTAGCAAAGTAAAGCACAATCCAAATAAATTGTATTATCATCAATATTACATCGTATAACTTGCTGGGATATATGCAAGTGTTATACCTCAATGGCCTATCAGGATAGCAGTAACGATGACTATTACTTCATGCGGTCAAGAGTCAGGTGACGTCTTCAGTATCTCAATTCAGCTGTTCTTGAGTAAACTTGAATGTGTAAATTGCATTGACTAATATGTTTTGCTTGATCAGTTGGTCAGGTTCCAACTTGAAATAACAATGTTTTCTTAATTTTAGTACATCTAACTTGTTAAAACAAGTTGAACTAACTAAAAGGCCAAATCATTTTTTACAGTGTATTAGTTGCCGTCTCAGCACGGTGGCTCAGTGGTTAGCACTGTTGCCTCACAGCAAGAACGTCCTGGGTTTCAATCCCCACCTGGCCCAAGGGCCTTTCTGTGTGGAGTTTGATAAATATATATTAGTATATATTAGTATATATTAGGCTATATGATTCCAGCCATTCGTGAGGGACTCGGAGTAGAGCCGCTGCTTCTTTGCGTAGAAAGGAGCCAGTTGAGGTGGTTCGGGCATCTAGTAAGGATGCCACCTGGCCGCCTCCCTAGGGAGGTGTTCCAGGTACGTCCAGCTGGGCGGAGGCCGCGGGGCAGACCTAGGACCAGGTGGAGGGATTATATCTCCACACTGGCCTGGGAACGCCTTGGAATCCCCCAGTCAGAGCTGGTTAATGTGGCCCGGGAAAGGGAAGTTTGGGATGCCCTGCTGGAACTGCTACCTCCGCGACCCGACCCCGGACAAAGCGGATGAAGATGATGATGATGAGGCTATATGATTGATTTCGATAGCATTAGGAAAACTTAACGTTACGTGTCATAGTGCCTGCTCTCGCTTTGGAAGCAGTGAGAGCGGTGCTGCTAACTTCATCATTCAGTTTAGCTAGACTGCATTGCATAAGCTAGTTACGGTTAACATCAGCCACTGCCTTCTAGTTGCGTAGGCCGGGCGCCGCGTTTAGCCTACTGTTCAAGTGGTTGCTTAATTATGTGTAGAAGTGTGCATATAAACCAAAGCCATTTATGTTAATTCCCCTTAGGAGTCAGGACTAAAACATTGACCAAAATTTGACTAAAACGAAAACGTACTAACACTGACTAAATCTTAACTATAACGAAACAAAATGAAATGACCAAAATTTGACTTTACCGCAACTACAATTTTCAGTAAGGACGAAGACGAAAACAAAATGAAAAATGCTTGTCAAAATTAACACTGAGTCCGTGGCATTCGAACTGACATTTTGGCGTTGTAATGGAAGCGAAATGCAGGTGTAGGTGCCGGAAAATGGGGC
This sequence comes from Galaxias olidus, assembly GCA_026901105.3. Lineage (NCBI taxonomy): Eukaryota > Metazoa > Chordata > Actinopteri > Galaxiiformes > Galaxiidae > Galaxias > Galaxias olidus. The sequence goes on along the minus strand of JAPMUY010000352.1, from coordinate 42,060 downwards.
TAAAACGAAACTTAAGGATAACAGTATTGCGTCTTATGAGGCAATCACATAATAACCAGACGGAGTCAGTCATTGCTGCAAGCCAATGCTGCAAGCCAAGACAGTCAGTATAGCTCAACTTAACAACGTGCAATTACATAACATCGACGCTAGATGGCGGCAAAAGACCGTGAAAACTCTCTCCCCATTCATTTCAATGGGGCCAAAAACCGATTAAAAATAATAATAAATATAAAACGTTAACCGATCAGTTAGCTCTGTGTTATTTCAACGGACTGCAATACCCAAGACATGTGGGCACTGGAATGGAATCGATTGGGTCAAAACTGCGGGCATAGATAGGCGCACTAAAATAGGCCTATTAATAATAATAATAATAATAATAATAATAATAATAATAACAATAATAATAATAATATGACTTTCGGTAACAGTATGTGCTGCATCTGACGATGCATCACATATTAATATGACTTTCCGGTAACAGTATGTGCTGCATCTGAGGATGCATCACATAATAATAATATGACTTTCCGGTAACAGTATGTGCTGTATCTGACGATGCATCACATAATAATGATGAACTAACTGCGTGGTTACATTAGTAATGGAAACATTAATCATAACGGTATTGGCATGGCTAACGTACCCAAGGCTTGCTAAATCTTCGGGATTGTCAATACTTTAAAGGAGCAGTATGTAAGTTTGAATTTCTAGCAATACATTTTATTTTTTATGTTTTTTTACGTTTATTACACACCTCCTGGAGGATATCATTAAACCAAATGCTCAGAGAGAAGGTGCGCTATATTTGAGCACCCTGGGCGCAGTATTCAGCTTTTAAAAAAACTAGGGAAGCCCGCCTATCCCTAACCAATCAGGAGAGTTTTTGCAAGTAGTAAGGGCTACCAGCCTGTCAATCACCTCGCGTGCACACTCCTAGGTCCTCCTGCTTACAGTGTCACCCTCCAAACAAGCTTGTTGTTACAATTCGCAGCGGTGTGTGAACTAGTACTAGTTGCAAGGCGGCTGAAGTCGTTGCATGTCATCGCAAAAGACTTGGCTTGTCAAATCGCCAAGTGCAGTTTTAGAACGTTAGGAAGTATTGTGCCAGATTTGTCAAAAAGGAATTATTCGTTTACATGCATATGTTGGATATACTCGGCAACGTATATGGTGCCAATCCTAGCTAAATAAAACCGATTGTCATGCACTAGCTCATACTAGTAGGGGCATAAAATTATGAAATTGTTTTTGTTAATGTTAGCTAACCATATGTCGTTACTATGGAAACGGTAATTTGTGTCTGTGCTCGTTGCTTTGGTGAGAACCAGTAAGTTTTAGAGCGTTTACGATCAGACGTTCGGGATTCTTCTGCTTCTCACCGCGGAATCAGACATCGCTTTTTGCACGCGCACGGGCATGTGTGGGATGGGAGGGACCAAAGACTCAGGAGGTTGGAATTTTTGAGTGTTGTGATTCAAATTCTTGCCATTTTTTTCCCCAATTCTCTAAAACTACATACTGCACCTTTAACTCAACAATTTCTAACCCCCACCACATCCAAAGCTGTGCGTTATTGTTTGTGATTATAGTGCATAATTGCATAATTGCTGCAATATGAACATAGTTAGTTGTCCTCCGTGGTCATTATGTAAAACAATGATAGTTCTAAAATATAGCAGTCCACCTACTTTTACTGTGTTGCATTATGTAATTGATAATTTCAATCTATGACAGAAAATAACCAATTAATAAGAGGGAGAAACTGTGAAAATATCAAGTATAATTTTATTGATGACAGAGTCTGAGTCAGAGTCTGTACACAGAAATTACTACAGTGAATTCACTCTAACGATATAGCAAGTTCTGATTAGTTGACAAAGTTGAAACGAGTATATTGGTCTAAGATAAACAATCATTCCATTGGTCAAGGTGGAGGGGAGTGGACGTAATCAGCATTAATAAGGACACGTAGATGGGACATGTAGACATAATTTTATGTTATGTCTAAGATACAAAACTTTAGCCTTCAGTGTCTCCAAAAGGCACATACTGTCTCTTTAGTGACCTGGACTTCACTCTGACCCTTCCGCCACATTGGAACAACAGCTTAGGCTTGAACATTCGAGAGGATGCCAATATTTCCCTTACAATTATTAGCAGTGCCTAATTGTTTGCCAGTCCATATTGTACGAGCACGTTGTCCTCCGTGGGCGTTTACATAGTTGGTCAAATATTGGCTTTTCCAATCATCAGCCTCACCCGCCACCTATTGGGATGCATCATGCTTTATATTAATTTAAATACTCATGAACCCAGGGCCAATGGTAAGACACTGCGTACTGAATGTGAGTTAAGTTGTATTTGTCTAACATTAAAAAAGAACTATGGTGACTTTAATTGGATTGTGTCTGATAACACCTATAAAGTGTTTCAATAAGGCATTCAACAGGCATGATTTTTTTTTAGAGAACTCTAACCATCACAATTTGAATGTTAACGTTATTTCCATGGAGTCAAACATTGGCAACTTCCTTTATTTGTTACCGTAGCACGATTGAACCGCCAAAATCCAACAATACAAAGCAGTGTCAGAATGAACAGCACAGACTGGCTGATACACCTATATTTAAACAGGCGGCAGCACAGTTTCATTAAGATTATTTAAAATGTATTTCAATGGGAAAATTATCAGTATTGAACAAGCATTAACACTTTAAACAATAGACTACTGCTGATTTTATGTCTGCAGTGCTGTCCACTTCTGATACGATCGCCAGAAGCCTTAAAATGAAGGTTGAGCTAACACGAGGAGGTAGGGGAGTCTGGGGAAGGTTGCAACACTTTTTGCATTTCTCTGTTACTCACAGACTAATTGACATAGACCAGCCAAACTTGTATATATTGAACTTACAGTATATCTGCTTTCTAATTACCCATACAATTTAAAGATGACTACATATGACATATAGTTCACAATATGTATATGAATGGAATAAGTCATATGTTGCAACTGTCCCCAACCCTGACCCCAACTGTCTGCCTCCCCAATGCACCGACTCATGAGCCGCTACTGAATACATATCTGACCCATCCACCCTTCTCAAGACCCACCCTGAAAGGTGTTTTTCTGCCACTGTCAGAGCTCATGTTTGTAAACTATTAAATGCTGTTATATATGTTGTGGAGATAATATATAATATTACTGTACAGATTTTGTATTGTCAATACACCAACTGCTATCACTATATTTGAGAAAATTATCCAAGATCTATTAAGGGAATCCTTCAATCAATCAGGTCTAGTCATCCTCAGTGACGGCCTTTAACCCCATAAGCGCGCAACTGAAATGGCCTTCTGTCAAAGGGAGGTTGAAGAACGGTAATGCGAATTTCAATATTCAAAGTATTCCTATCTTAGTTTTATTGTTGACATCCATACTAAACTCCAATGCATCAGCAGTGACTGTGTTTGCTAAGACTAAGTTTGTAGATTGAACAGTTAGCCTACATTTGGATTCTACTGCCTCCAGAGCTTCTGACAATCCTACACCTCACCCTTCATTGTTTATGTTAAAGGGGCCCTATTGTGCTTTTTGGGGTTTTCCCTTTACTTTAAGTATGTTATATAGCTTTTTGTGCATGTAAAAGGTCTGAAAAGTTACAAACCTCATAGTCCACGCCATAGGGAGCTACTCTCTCACAGAAAACACTGCTCCTGAACTGCCTGAAACGCCGTTTGTAGTCCGGCGTTTACGTCCGTAACTTATCTACGTCACTAAGTCACACATTTGAATTATGATTGGCACGCCCTCAACCAGAGCCAATCAGAGCAGTGGCCGGGTGGTTTTGCCATGTTGTGAAAACGCTGATTTGGTAAGCGCAAAGGCAAATTCCCTTTGTTTGGCTAGCTGACCAATCAGAACAAACTGGGCTCGTTGGGAGGGGGGACCTTAAAGTAACAGGAGCTAAAACGGAGCGTTTCAGACAGGGTGAATAGAGGTGCTGCAGATCCAGGCAGTTTGGATAAAATAAATTGTTTGTTGAACATTAAAATGCGTAAACCATTTCTAGTAGAACTCCTAAATAAAGGTATGAACTTGAAAATTAGCATAAAATGGCCCCTTTAAATGACTTGTTCTACCCCTTCAAGACTAAACAACATTGTATCACTTAAGTCCACAGTTTGTTGGTGTGCACATCAGAAATGGGACATAATTAGTTATTTAGTAATACATTTTGTGTCTGCTTGTAAATAAAAGCTGTGAATATGGCATCTGGCGTTCTACAATTTATGTCCAATTCAGTCAAATTTTACATTGAATGTATGAAATGCATTGCATCAAAGTTAGTGAGTTTTTCTTAATATTTTATTTTATTAATGGAAAAAAAAAAAATTTGTTCATATTGTACCAAATCACCATCATGTAATTTGATTGGGAACTATTCTAAAATAATCATGCAGAAGAAGAGACAATTCAATCTATCATTTAACTATTGTTCAATATGTTCCGGTATATTTGTCTGCAGTTTGAGCTACAGTATTTGGTAAAATGTAAGATGATTTTGTTTAGTTTGATGGTCTGACTGTGGTGTGGTTTTGATTCTTAATATAGCAACAATGAAGTGCAGTCTGGAAATAGCAGTTAAGAAATAGCCCACTTTTTTATAGGCATTTCTGAAGCATAAAAATAGCAAACAATTATTTTTACAAGCTTGTATTTTCTTCTTAAGCTGGCAAAGTCTTAGACAAAGTATGTGTATGATACACAAAATGTGTAGCTGACATTGTCAGCTGTGCTATTAAACAAACCTATGGAGTACTGACTGATCTACCCCAGGACCGACGTTCGATTCATAGGAGACGCATGTAAAGGTGTGTGTGAGCGTGGGTGTTTCTGTGTGTGTATGGGTCCATCTGTCGCTTTGTTTGAAAACAGTGGGACACAATGCCCTTTTTAAACAGTAGTAACATGAACGCAGGCCAAAGACATTCCACAGGCGGCCCTCTGGTCTTCAAAGGGTACACAAATGTGGTAGCCCCGGCAACCGCCCGTCTCCCTCTGCATGTCGCAGTCAAAGAGACCCCAACTGTGGTAAACAACGACAGGTCCGCCATCCAAACACTGCCAAAAGGCTGACGTCACCCCGGCTGCGTCACAGAGGCCCAACTGATGCCACTATTTTTTTCACATTGAATTGTGATGAAGGTGTGTGTGTGTGTGTGCGTGTGAAAGAGAGAGATGGCTCAGAGAGCGGAAAGACTATTCCTCAGACTACGTTGTAGCTTTTCACAGCGGAGACCATCAATAGACGTTTACAGTAAAGAAACACTGCGTAAGTCAACAAACAAATACGATTTAGGAGGGAACATTTGTTTGTAAGGTAGACAGGCATTTCATGATGGAAGTAGTTCTGATGAGGCTGAGAGATTTCTCCTGTAAGGACACCACCTTTGATGACTGCAGCTCAGTGGGACAGACTGTGTGCAGGGACCCATGGAGCCATGCAACTCGCCCCAGTGCTGGGCCACTACCAGGGGGCTGTGCAGACAGGGCCAGCAGCCCCTACAAACTGGACATCCAGAGTGCACTGGCATGGCTGCGCAGGGAGCTGGTAAGACCAGAACAAAATGCTTGAGTGTGGTTGAAATTTGATTAACTGATTATTTAAAATATATATATATTACAAGTTCTGTGTAAGGACACTGTGAATTGTTAATATTCTATCAATAATGTCTACAGTCTGTTGTCGTTGAGTATAGTACTGTAATATGTTAAAAGGATATGTGGGTTCATTCCTCTGTTTATGATGTTAAAAACCTTGTACAACTACACTCATCAATGACAGTGTTGATAGTTTGAAAGAAAAAGTTGGTTTAAATATATTAAGAGGGGATAACATTTGCACATTTCAAAATGTAGTTCTCCAAAGTATTCTGTAAAAACATAACAAAGAAAGAACGAACACCTTGCTGTGTGGTCCCCTGGTGGAGAATAGGAGACGGTGCCTGAGGAAATGAAGGTATGTTCTTTCATTGGCCCTTAGCGCTGTGCGGTGGCGTTACCACACCTGCTGTGTTGGCTTTTCTGATTTAACTGGAACTGATCACTTACTCATGTTGCTTTAGGTTCTACTAATAAGTGTTTAGCTATTGTAATTTAAAACCTCAATCAAATTACCGACCAGGAACATGAGAGAGGAGACCGGGAGTACAACAGCATGGGAGTCGTTGTCATGCATGTGAGCGAGAAGGAGAAAACATTTAAATTAAAGAGAAAACAACACAGTTTGTATATTTCTACAGAGATATCATGTCGGCCACCATGCTCATATCGTAAAGTGATTCGTCACATGAAAAATGTATTGGTCTCTATTACTAAGGTCAAGTCATATGTCACCCTGAGAAATGACCTTTAACAAGCTTGGTCTTGTTATGTTTAGCATTTCTGTTTTATGGGATGTGTGCAAAGACATGACGTGTTGTTAGGAGTCCCCCTCCTCTGCCTCTCCCTCCCAGTCTCCGTTAGAAAGGCAGAGGAGACCCATTGTCAGTGATTAATATATCACTTGGCATTTAGAGTTCCTACTTGGACAGCTTGTCATGGCAACCAAGTGTCCTAAGCACACGAGACACACAAACTCAGCACGTAAATGAAGAGTGACCATGGAGGCCACAATGAAGCTAAATAGCTTGAAACCTTCTGTCTCTATAGTGACATAGTTGGTGTACTGTGGTTATACTTTTATCCTCGATACCATAAATGTAGGCACATTTTTTGTAGAGACCTGCTAACCATAATTCTTTAAAACCTAAAAGCAGTATATTTTTTCATGCTTGCTAGTTTTCTTTGAGGAAATGAATGGCCTGGGAAAAGGTTAAAGTTATTTGTCAAGCCCAAACTGACATTACATTAAGAATATCAGTTGAGTCCTCAGGACACAAACATAAAGCACACAAAGTTTTAGGTTTTAAATTAACAGAAACGCCCAATAGTTTTGCATTTCTTTAAAGTATATTTATACAAGTGGCGCCGGGGGGTGGGGGTGCATAAAAAACGTCTTTCACACTGTCAAATCAACTGAAGATGTTATTTCGGCAACCTCACAAATGTACAGCGTCATAATTCAGAATCCAATTACGTTCACGTTCTGGCGAACAATGATTACTGCCTTTTTATGGCATGAGATAGTGGTTTATGTCATCTCAGATGCGATGACTCCACTCCGGATCCTGCGTATATCCAGTACTCCGAGTTCTATTGGGCCTGGGTCAGACTCGGAACGGTGCACAAAATAGAAGTAACCTCCACAAATTAGAACTAAGTCCTCTGATCAACACGATGGAACCTAGACAGAACAAACCCCTTTGGAACTGCGTCACATGGTTTAGATTTCATCCGTTCTGACACAACACATGCATTTTTTTCAGTCACACACACGTTATGTATTTATACACACAAACGCACGGAAAAACAGACTCATCAAGTAAACTGACAAACAATGAAAAAGCCCAAACACCACAAACGCACGGAAAAACAGACTCAAGTAAACTGACAAACAATGAAAAAGCCCAAACACCACAAACGCACGGAAAAACAGACTCATCAAGTAAACTGACAAACAATGAAAAAGCCCAAACACCACAAACGCACGGAAAAACAGACTCATCAAGTAAACTGACAAACAATGAAAAAGCCCAAACACTTTATTTTATAAGTGAGTTTGTTTTAAATTCGGTTCCAGTCAAACCTTTCAGTCTACTCTCCCTCTGGTGCAATAACAGATATCAAAAACACCAAATGCAGATTGTTCATGATGCTTTTTGTTATAGACCTGTCTTCATCCTTGGGATAAACTTCTGTGGAATTCTGAATATTGTGTTCTCACAATGCAGGCAATTAGACTGGCTCTAATAAAAACAAAAAGAGTAGAATGAAGAGAGAGAAACATTTGCATGTGAAAGAATGCAGCCCTGGAATGGAATGGTGGAATAGTGGAATGGTGGAATGGTCGGAACACTGGCAGCTTCACACAGGACACAAACTTGATCAGCCTAATCAAGTCAGAGGCGTTAGCTGCCGAAGTTGAAATCGTTTCTCTAAGTTGTTTTATCCTGAGCCACTGGATTATATTTGTCTACATAATACATGATTGTGACTGCCTTTGAAGTTTTTTCCTGGATGATTACATTTACCAATGTTAATAGGCATCCCCCATGATTTTGTCTGTGCTTAAATGGTTCTGTGAGAATAAAGGAGTGACACAAGCTGAACATGTCCTCTCTGTACAGATGGAGATGCGATCCCAGGACCAGGCCCTCGTCCGACAGCTGATGGATCTCCACACAGGCATTCAGGAGCTCAAGCAGGAGCTGTCCGAGGTCGGAGAAGAAGAGGAGGAGGAGGAGAAGGAGGAGGAAGAGGAGGAGGAGGGGGCAAGCTGCTGGGACTTTGAAAGCAGCAGTAGTGTGTATTCCAGCTCAGGGGAAGTGGGCTTATCTGTTTCCTGTCTATCTGCCAGGCTGACTCCGCCTACTCAGCCGGGATCTCAGTCCCGGATGCTCTTCAGCAGAAGAAGCTCGTTACCTTGACGACCTAAACAGCCACCCATAGCAGCACATAACAACCGCAGTCATAAACTTTTGTGATTGTGTAGGTAAATGTGATCCAAAATATTAGATCAGCTACATCCATTTAGTAAACTAAGACTCAAGTTTGAGGTAGGTAGGGCAGGTTCAACCTCTCAACCTAAATAACAAACATTTGAGAACAGTTGCTTTTCAGCTGTGGAACCTTAATGGAGTAACTAAATACCATGATGATTAAAAAACCAAGCTCAACGTTATGGAATTATTGATTGCTGTCTTTTGAAAAGACTGAGTTCTTGACTTTAATTGTTTAAACCTGTGCTCCTTAAGCACAGAGCTACAATGATTAGATAGATAGGACACAATGCACAAACCTAGCAAAGCCATGCTGATTTGTGTATATGATAGACTATGATAACGTTTGTTAATCAAATAAAATAATGCTAGTGAAATCTCAACAAGTCTCTTTTTTAAGTAGAAAAAGGGTTGGGTGTCTTTGTCTTTGCAATGCAATGAGACAGGTACTACTCTGTACTGTATTGTCGACATTATGACTGGTAAAATAAAGTTATGAAAAAAAAACTTCAGATTTATTATTTATTACATAACTATTTATTTCAAGTTTGACAGTATATTTTTTTATTCTTCACAGGAGATTGTTTATGAAATCAATCTGATTTATAATCACTTGTTTTACTTGTTTGTTTTGTTTTTTAATTTTAACAGAACATGCATGCAACAAAAAATGTGTGCCTGACTTATTACTGATGTCTTCCATGAAAAGGTTATAACATTCAATATGACGTCATGACATACTTTCAGTTTCTGTCACATACAAACTGAGGACGCTGTGCGCTACAATACAGTTATCCCACAATCCCCCAACATGCAAAACCACAGAATTAAACATACAATCATACTGACCATTATTTGTGGCAAGATATTTTCAGTACATCAAATTCGCCAACCTTTGACAAAGAATACCATTGATGAGGAACGTCCATAGCAAAGCTTCAGTTTTGCAGCAGGGTATTTCTTTTGGCCTTCCCCACATGAGGGCCACTCTGCTGGGATACGTCAGGTGTGTTCATCGCCCTCTGACTCTAGACCTCCATAACTCTCCCTCCTCAGTCTCTGGATCTCGCTGTTCAGTCCCAGTAGTGTCTTTGCAAGCTGCTGGTCCTGTGTGCGCATCTCAAGCTATAATGCAACAAAGGAAGTACATACTGGTAAAACCCTAAACTCTTACCGTACTCACATACATTACATACAGTCCACTGTATACATACATATGCACACACACTCACACAAACACACACACACACACATGCATACACACAGAATCAAACACACAACATATTCTGCTCAAACACAGACATGCACACACTATCAATTTACGCATCTATAGTGGGAGGAGGGTGGGGGGTGCACTGAAAGTGCTTTTCAAGCAGTTTGATTTGTTTTCATACTTTCAGACATTTTGGGCTTTTTACTAATGGGTAACAGCCTTAAATGAATGAATGACATCTCTAAAGTAAAACAAGCTGGCTGACAATTCCTCTGTCTGGATGTAAAGTAACTCACCAATTCAGACCTGAGCCACGTTATTGCTCCATCTATCTTTGCTCGCCGCAGTTCCTCGTTGGCTTGGTAACTCCTGCTGATGCTGATTGGACGGACAACATTACTGGAATCGTGGTCGTCTCTTGGTGCCCCTGCCGCCCTGAAAGCATGAATGAGTTGGTTCTTGATGTTTTCCAGAACCAGGGTGGACAAACTGTCTTCACTGTGACTGTCTGGATTCATGCTTCTCTCCAAGGGCACAGCTACGCAGGTGAACTGGGTTGGACGAGTGAGAGACTTGGTTTTGGATATCCTGGGTTCTCTGGAGTGGATGCACTTTTGGTCTACCAAGAACCTCCAGAAATGCTTCTTCTGGTCAAATGGTTTAGATTTTCTTGTCCTTTCCCACGCTTCACTGGAATGGCCTCGGAGCTGTCCGTCTCTGTACCTGTTCTGCCCAGTCCCTTGTTCCCCTTCTCTGTGGGAGCAGGACTCGCCCCCAGAGTCACAGCAGAAGTTTGTGTGCTTGTCTTCAGCAGCCTCACTCATCCCATTGCCGGCTTAGTGTGGGACCGGCCTGTTTCGTCATAGTTACTGTGGAGAAAGAGCCCTCCGCCCCCTGCCCTCCTCCCCCTGGTAACCCCAATGAGAATGGTGGAAGATCTTGGACAAAGACCATTGTTGCCTGAAAAAAAAACCTGAAAAGACTGACCCCCCTTCTCCCTCCTTTTCTTTAGCTTTCCAGTCTCACAGAAACACTGTGAGAAATGCAGCGTGAACAGGCTCTCTGGTGAAGAAAGCGGCCTCATGTAAACGTGCATGTATGGTTGCGTATGCCAATCCAAGTTGACTTTTTAGCATTTTCATCTTCATTAAATAAGACAAGCTTGTCCGATTAGGAGGCAGACGAGTTGGATGAGGAGATGCACTATTGTGGGGTTGGCTGAATAAGAGGCACAAAGCTAGTCCAGCAGGGAAATATTGTAGAACCGTTCTTTGTGCCTATTACTATTCCCTACAGGTTTTTCCCCCCCAGATTTTTTGGCACGTTTTCCACAGCCTTTATCCACCTTTCTATAGAGAGATCACATGAGTCTAGTGTATTCTTCTACCTGACACATAAGAAAATCTGGGGGTTTCTTTAGACGATTTTTTTAATTCCCTGTCATTTTCCCAGGGTCATATTCTATACAACTGTTGAGACTGTGAGAGACACAAGTAGAACTGGGAATAAGAGAAAAGTAGACGGTGTACTACGAGTCATTTTAAAGGAATGGCCGAACAAATGTTTTATTTACCACCTATTCACCTAAACCAAACTACAGCCATTTAGGCCTGAGCGGCTCAACGTCCGTCGGTGATGTGTGAGAGAGCTCCAGTGCCCGACCTACCCCAAGAGAGCTGAAATGAAAAATCTCAAAAGAGTGTGTGAGAGAGCTCCAGTGCCTGACCTACCCCAAGAGAGCTGAAAGGAGAAATCTCAAAAGAGTGTGTGAGAGAGCTCCAGTGCCCAACCTACCCCAAGAGAGCTGAAATGAAAAATCTCAAGAGTGTGTGAGAGAGCTCCAGTGCCCGACCTACCCCAAGAGAGCTGAAAGGAGAAATCTCAAAAGAGTGTGTGAGAGAGCTCCAGTGCCCGACCTACCTTTAGAGAGCTGAAAGGAAAAATCTCAAAAGAGTGTGTGAGAGAGCTCCAGTGCCCGACCTACCCCAAGAGAGCTGAAAGGAGAAATCTCAAAAGAGTGTGTGAGAGAGCTCCAGTGCCTGACCTACCCCAAGAGAGCTGAAAGCAGAAATCTCAAAAGAGTGTGTGAGAGAGCTCCAGTGCCCGACCTACCCCAAGAGAGCTGAAATGAAAAATCTCAAAAGAGTGTGTGAGAGAGCTCCAGTGCCCGACCTACCCCAAGAGAGCTGAAATGTAAAATCTCAAAAGAGTGTGTGAGAGAGCTCTAGTGCCCGACCTACCCCAAGAGAGCTGAAAGGAACAATCTCAAAAGAGTGTGTGAGAGAGCTCCAGTGCCCGACCTACCCCAAGAGAGCTGAAAGGAGAAATCTCAAAAGAGTGTGTGAGAGAGCTCCAGTGCCCGACCTACCCCAAGAGAGCTGAAATGAAAAATCTCAAAAGAGTGTGTGAGAGAGCTCCAGTGCCCGACCTACCCCAAGAGAGCTGAAAGGAGAAATCGCGTATGGTCCGAAAGGGGAAATGGGGAAGAGGCACAAGGAAGGCAGCAAGTGCCGCAACCGTAGCCGTGACAGTGGAAACACACTGACCCAAAGGCCTAAGAAACGCAACGTATTTATTTCAAGCATAACGTATCATGCCAATTGCCCTTGCCTCTCAAACACTATTAGAATAGAAAGCATCTGCAGAAGGGCTTGTGAAGGAAAGAACGTTGTGACAAGACTGGTGTGATTAAAACAGACCATAAATAGACAGTCAAATAGCACATAAGACTGGTGTGATTAAAACAGACCATAAATAGACAGTCAAATAGCATATAAGACTGGTGTGATTAAAACAGACCATAAATAGACTGTCAAATAGCACATAAGACTGGTGTGATTAAAACAGACCATAAATAGACAGTCAAATAGCATATAAGACTGGTGTGATTAAAACAGACCATATATAGACAGTCAAATACCACATAAGACTGGTGTCATTCAAACAGACCATAAATAGACTGTCAAATAGCACATAAGACTGGTGTGATTAAAACAGACCATAAATAGACAGTCAAATAGCATATAAGACTGGTGTGATTAAAACAGACCATAAATAGACTGTCAAATAGCATATAAGACTGGTGTCATTCAAACAGACCATAAATAGACTGTCAAATAGCACATAAGACTGGTGTGATTAAAACAGACCATAAATAGACTGTCAAATAGCATATAAGACTGGTGTGATTAAAACAGACCATAAATAGACTGTCAAATAGCATATAAGAACCCCATTATTATGTGTTGCTGCCAATTGTCACTTAACTTCCAAATTGTACAAAGTGCTAGTTACATTTAGCAATACTGGCCCTTGAAAAAACCTTGTAGTAAAGATTACAATAGTTGAGCGAGTGAATGCAAAACATTAGTCTTCATTATTTTCTCCGTGGCCTTTTAGGGGTTCTGTAGCTTGCTGTAGAAGGCTGACAAAAACAAACATGTGACATGGTGATATAAGACATAACATAAGACATGGTGATATAAGACACAACGTAAGACATGGTGATATAAGACATAACGTAAGACATGGTGATATAAGACACAACGTAAGACATGGTGATATAAGACATGGTGATATAAGACATAACGTAAGACATGGTGACATAAGACATAACATAAGACATGGTGATATAAGACATAACATGTGACATGGTGATATAAGACATGGTGATATAAGACATAACATAAGACATGGTGATATAAGACATAACATGTGACATGGTGATATAAGACATGGTGATATAAGACATAACATAAGACATGGTGATATAAGACATAACATGTGACATGGTGATATAAGACATGGTGATATATGACATAACATAAGACACGGTGATATAAGACATAACATAAGACATGGTGATATAAGATATAACATAAGACATGGTGATATAAGACATAACGTAAGACATGGTGATATAAGACACAACGTAAGACATGGTGATATAAGACATAACATAAGACATGGTGATATAAGACATGGTGATATAAGACATAACGTAAGACATGGTGATATAAGACATGGTGATATAAGACATAACGTAAGACATGGTGATATAAGACATAACATAAGACATGGTGATATAAGACATAACATAAGACATGGTGGTATAAGACATAACATAAGACATGGTGATATAAGACATAACATAAGACATGGTGATATAAGACATAACGTAAGACATGGTGATATAAGACATGGTGATATAAGACATAACATAAGACATGGTGATATAAGACATAACGTAAGACATGGTGATATAAGACATGGTGATATAAGACATGGTGGTATAAGACATAACATAAGACATGGTGATATAAGACATAACATAAGACATGGTGATATAAGACATAACGTAAGACATGGTGATATAAGACATGGTGATATAAGACATGGTGATATAAGACATAACATAAGACATGGTGATATAAGACATGGTGATATATGACATAACATAAGACATGGTGATATAAGACATGGGGATATATGACATAACATAAGACATGGTGATATAAGACATAACGTGAGACATGGTGATATAAGACATGATGATATAAGACATAACATAAGACATGGTGATATAAGACATAACATAAGACATGGTGATATAAGACACAACGTAAGACATGGTGATATAAGACATAACATAAGACATGGTGATATAAGACATAACGTAAGACATGGTGATATAAGATATAACATAAGACATGGTGATATAAGACATGGTGATATAAGACATGGTGATATAAGACATAACATAAGACATGGTGATATAAGACATAACGTAAGACATGGTGATATAAGACATAACATAAGACATGGTGATATAAGACATAACATAAGACACGGTGATATAAGACATAACATAAGACATGGTGATATAAGACATAACATAAGACATGGTGATATAAGACACAACGTAAGACATAACGTAAGACATGGTGATATAAGACATAACGTAAGACATGGTGATATAAGACATAACGTAAGACATGGTGATATAAGACATAACGTAAGACATGGTGATATAAGACATAACATAAGACATGGTGATATAAGACATAACATAAGACATGGTGATATAAGACATAACATAAGACATGGTGATATAAGACATAACATAAGACATGGTGATATAAGACATAACATAAGACATGGTGATATAAGACATAACGTAAGACATGGTGATATAAGACATAACGTAAGACATGGTGATATAAGACATGGTGATATAAGACATAACATAAGACATGGTGATATAAGACATAACATAAGACATGGGGATATAAGACATAACGTAAGACATGGTGATATAAGACATGGTGATATATGACATAACATAAGACATGGTGATATAAGACATAACATAAGACATGGTGATATAAGACACAACGTAAGACATGGTGATATAAGACATGGTGATATAAGACATAACATAAGACATGGGGATATAAGACATAACATAAGACATGGTGATATAAGACATAACGTAAGACATGGTGATATAAGACATAACATAAGACATGGTGATATAAGACATGGTGATATAAGACATGGTGATATAAGACATGGTGATATAAGACATGGTGATATAAGACATAACGTAAGACATGGGGATATAAGACATAACATAAGACATGGTGATATAAGACACAACGTAAGACATGGTGATATAAGACATGGTGATATAAGACATAACATAAGACATGGGGATATAAGACATAACATAAGACATGGTGATATAAGACATAACGTAAGACATGGTGATATAAGACATAACATAAGACATGGTGATATAAGACATGGTGATATAAGACATGGTGATATAAGACATGGTGATATAAGACATAACATAAGACATGGTGATATAAGACATGGTGATATAAGACATAACGTAAGACATGGTGATATAAGACATGGTGATATAAGACATAACATAAGACATGGTGATATAAGACATGGTGATATAAGACATAACATAAGACATGGTGATATAAGACATGGTGATATAAGACATGGTGATATAAGACATAACGTAAGACATGGTGATATATGACATAACATAAGACATGGTGATATAAGACATAACATAAGACATGGTGATATAAGACATAACATAAGACATGGTGGGGTATACCATGGTAGGATCTGCTCTGGGGCAAAATTCAGATTTTAGGTCCCCTGAAGCCTAGTGGGTTAATCCATCCATCCATCCATCCATCCATTAGTTATAACGCGGGCTAATGACATACCCACACCACCATTGTCACAAGATGGCAACTAATAACTGCACGTTTTATGCTGAATTAAAACAAACAAATTGCACACCTGTAACATAGAAAACATGCACAAACAAACCAAACAAATTAGCAAATGTATGAATGTGCTTATCTAAGATGCAGGGGCTGTTTACTGTTACAAGCTATGTCCCAGTTTAATCTAAGATGTGGTCTTTGTCATTGTTATCTAACCGTAGAATAGTGTGTAATACACAGCCTTCAGGTAGGAGGCCATACGTAGAATAGGGTGTAATACACAGCCTTCAGGTAGGAGGCCATACGTAGAATAGGGTGTAATACATAGCCTTCAGGTAGGAGGCCATACGTAGAATAGGGTGTAATACACAGCCTTCAGGTAGGAGGCCATACGTAGAATAGTGCGTAATACATAGCCTTCAGGTAGGAGGCCATACGTAGAATAGTGTGTAATACATAGCCTTCAGGTAGGAGGCCATACGTAGAATAGTGTTTAGTACATAGCCTTCAGGTAGGAGGCCATACGTAGAATAGTGCGTAATACATAGCCTTCAGGTAGGAGGCCATACGTAGAATAGTGTGTAATACATAGCCTTCAGGTAGGAGGCCATACGTAGAATAGTGTGTAATACATAGCCTTCAGGTAGGAGGCCATACGTAGAATAGTGTGTAATACATAGCCTTCAGGTAGGAGGCCATACGTAGAATAGTGTTTAGTACATAGCCTTCAGGTAGGAGGCCATACGTAGAATAGTGTTTAGTACATAGCCTTCAGGTAGGAGGCCATACGTAGAATAGTGTGTAATACATAGCCTTCAGGTAGGAGGCCATACGTAGAATAGTGTGTAATACATAGCCTTCAGGTAGGAGGCCATACGTAGAATAGTGTGTAATACATAGCCTTCAGGTAGGAGGCCATACGTAGAATAGTGTTTAGTACATAGCCTTCAGGTAGGAGGCCATACGTAGAATAGTGTTTAGTACATAGCCTTCAGGTAGGAGGCCATACGTAGAATAGTGTGTAATACAAAGCCTTCAGGTAGGAGGCCATACATAAATGTTCCATCTCCTCAGTTCCAGTATGGTTTATTTTAGAAGTGAGGCATTTCATTTTTAATGAATGAATGAATGAATGAATGAATGAATGAATGAATGAATTATCCATCCATCCATCATAATTAATAAAAAAAAATTATCGCACTGAACATATTTATGGCGTACAGTTCTAATTTATTGCTTTTATATTGACAGTTTATATTAGTACAGAATCCTTAATTTGCTTATCTACACAGTAAATTGCTTTTTATGACCTACTGCAGTTATAAATAAATAAATAAAAATGTGTGTATGTGTATAAATGGGTGGAATCAATTGAATCTGATATTTTTAAACTATAGTCAGTCAAAGCATAAGTTAAGTCGATATCATGAAAAGTGTCGTTTGGTGAGTGCAGGGCTGTAAGCCATAACAGTGGGCCCCCTACTGGTCAGGATGTGTAACTGTCTTTTGCAACCCCTGCTGGAGCTTTAGGGAGGTTATCTTACTGTCCAACTCGTCCATAAACCCTTCATCTACAGATTCACTGTCCATCTCCTCCCCCTCACCAGCTCCCTCTGTAGGCAGGAATATGTGCAGCTGTGTGCGTGCGCGAACAGTAGGGGCAGCTGCAGCAGAAGGTTGGTTGCTAAGCAGGCATTGTTTGCCTCTCACAGATAGAGCTCCTGCTTGGGATGAGGTGTGGCAAAACTGCATCACCAGAGGACGTAGATTCCCCTGGTCTGTAGTGTGGGTCAGGATCTGGGAATAACGCTTTACCAGCGCTGGCTTGGAGATAGGTCTGATGGGTAGGGAGAAGTGGGTGTAAGCTGATCTGGTGCTTGGAATTTGATACTGATGGTTTTGGTAATGATTCTGGGCATGTCTCTTTGTTGCTGTATCAGAAGCTCTGCACAGGGGGGAAGGAGATGATCTGAGAGATGGAGGATGTGGAGGGCGTTTCCTCAGGGTACTGGGGTGGCGGTGGAGGAAGAAGCCATCAACCACAGCTCTCTCTCCTGGAGTAAAGAGGGAGGGCTCACTGATACTGCGTTGGAAGAGAAACATAGGCAGTTTAATTATAATAATTATAAGTCTCAAATGTACTTCTGTATGTCAATATGACTGGTTCAAGTATCTACTGCATGTCAATAGTAACACAGTGTTATATCAAATGTTGCATTTATTGAGGTTTAAAATGTGAACTTCTTAAATTGTCCTGACACAGCTGTCTACACTTTGCATTGAGCACAGTTGATAGGAGTAATATTCTCCACAGAAACTGTATGCCTTAGGGATGTATTTCACTGTTGCTTTGCCTGACTCTCTAAAATGGGTCTTCTGGGATGATGCCATAAGATAAGCTGGTCAGCTAGGGACGTGGAAGGTGTTGTGCCAGGAAACGTGGATGTGTCTTTGTTTTCTGGAGTGTTTTTAGTGCCTCACTCAGGTTTCTTCTGCCTTCAGAGAAACACTAGTGCCTTTGTGAACAGAGAAGGGCCCTACATGCACACTGTGTCAAACAGGCACGTATCCCCTTCCACCTGTGATTTACAGCAGTAAGGGACCTTTTTGTTCAAAGGGAAGTGGTGTTGTCCTACCTCGCACCTCGTGGTGTGTAATTTAAGCGGACTATGAGCAATTACTATGTAATTCCACTTAACACAAAATGATGCTTTTTTATTTGTTGATATTGTCAAGTTTTCACCGATACTTTAATGAACCTAGGACTGACAGAATTTGAACAGGAAAAATACTTGACGTAACATATACTGTTGTAGTACACAGACAACTTGCAACCAGGACCTCAAGTCATGTCAGTGTTTTATGCTTAACAAAACAAACAAAATGTAAAAAGAACATATTAATCTCATCTTGAAGTGCAAACACAATACTTATTTGCTTGTTGCTAGGGACCCAGCCATATAAGAGTTTTACTGTGAAACCAAGACTATATCAGCTTACCTGAGTGGAGCCAGGGTGGTCTGCCTGTGTGCGGCTTTGGCGTCAGCCAGGGAGGGCAGCCGAAGATGGTCTCTGCTTGGCCGGGATGCACCAGCTGGAGGCGGAGGAGGCACGGAGCTGGACAAAAGGTAGGTTCGAACCATAGCCCTGCTCCTCTGCATGGACCTCTGTTGCCATGGCCCACCAGTGTCCAGCGAAAGGCCGCTAGACGGGGAAGCTCCAGTGCTGCTCATGACAGTCGGTACCCCTACCTCAGTAAAGACGGAGCACAGGCCTGGCGTGTGCAGCACACTGCTGGTCGTGGGGGGTGCCGGTCTGGCGGACGAAGGCCATCAATCATGCATGCTCTTTAATAATGCATCACTGAGGGCTGGTCAGGTGGACACCACCCACTCTGGTCCCTCCGCTTTTCTCTTCCTCAGGTCAGTTTACAGCCAATAGCAGGGGGACAGATGGTACGTAGTACAATAACAAGTGAGTATTGTATCAGACCTTCTGAAAAAGCCTTTATGTGTATGTTTTAATTCATTTTAATGGTTGTCAAAGACTAGTCTATTAGGAGCATCAATTATGTGCAGTAAGTTATATTCACTGATTGATGGCATTATTTTCGGTATCATTTCATTTAGGTTTATTTAGGAATACTAACATTGAGCTGTTATTGCAGTTTCTGGATTTCATTGTCAGCAGTCTTTACCTAACTGTAATCAAAGCCCTGCACAGGTCCAACGCAGTGCCAGGGTCCAGCGCAGGTCAGTCAACACTGTCTGTCTCTAGTCATTGCACCAGACAGGTCAACAAACTCCAGCCCAGCAAAGCCACTCCACCACCCCCTACCTGAGCTGTCTTCTAAATTAAGTACGTGATCTGAATCCTTTGTAGGCATCACTGACACCTTCGTTTCTTTCAAGTGTCTGTCTTGATTAAGTTTAATTTATCGATTTTAAACATGTTACTAAAAATTACATATTAGTAATTTGTGTTCAGTTAAACTTCTAAACCATCCCACAATTGCATAGTTGAGTCTTCAATTCCTCAACTGCTCCTGACAGCAAACCCACAGAATACAGGTGTGATGGCTTCAGACAGTACAGGGGTTGCGTTAATGAAAGTAACACATAACAGTCATGTGTGGGGATAGTTCATGTGTGTCAATAGCTGGTTAAATAAAGGGCCAATGTGCGTAATTTCAGTTTCCCATTTTAATATGGAGACTCAAGTGATTTACTGTAAGCAGAATGGCAATCAGCAACAGATACTGTAGGTTAATGTACTTTGAGATGACGTTTTTTGTTTTTAAACCAAATCCCAATATAGATAAGAAAAAAACTAACTTGACAATCAATAGTTTCAAACTTTATTAAGCAGCTAACATTAGAAGTGCTTAATTGATGGTTTCCACAGCCACAACTTCCACTCGTCAGGACCTGGTACTGCCTTCTCCTGAGCTACGGGTTCAGTTCTGTACGGGGCATAAATACACGATAAGACACAGCCAGCTACTTAGGGGTATTGACATTAAAATATAAAACAAAACAGCAGTTGGTACCAATTGAAGAAGACCTTTACCTGCAGGTCAACATCCACACATTAGGATATAATCCTGGCCAGGGGTCCAGTCTCTTATGGTCCACAGACTGTATCTCATCTTCCGTTAATCTACACAGAAAACACAATAACAGCCGAATTCATTCAACAGTTTCCTTTAGATTGTAGGATTCAAATTTACTCAAAATACAAAATCGGTCGTCTTAGGCTCTTACCTTTTATTAGATTGAAGGGGACTCAGCCTCCTTCTATCACACGAGGCGCCTGTAGTAAGACAGGACAAAATGAGATTCCAAGAAATGAACTAGTCAAAACTGCAAATATACTGCAACAACTTTGATTTCTAAAATATGTGATTGTGGAGAGTACTTCAATTCTGCTGAATTTTTCAGATACTTGTTCAAGGTGTAGATTTAGACATGCACTAAATGTAAAATCAATCCAATCAAGGTTGAATGCTATGATGTGATCTGAACAGAATAAAGTTTCAAAACAGTTTGCATTAATAGAGAAACCCTTTTACATAATGGGTGGGTGCATTTGCTTTTCTGAGAATGCAGGACAAGACAAATGCATAACAACCACAACAAGAAACTTTTAGCATACCCTACCTCACAGACATTAGCTGTTAGATAAAACAAGGTAGGCATGTCTTTGAAGTACTTGGTACAGCAGTGATATTCCTGCTGTAAATCCCTAAAATGCCAGGAGATACATCTTCACAAAGCCCCTTCACCTTACACAGTAGGCTAGATCTGTAGCGCTGGTCTGGCAGACCAAGTTTAGGGTGGGACAATGCTCCTCCCAGGAGGTAGGAGGCCGAGGGGGTAGTTCTGGCATCACACACTGCTAGGAAAGTCAGAGTAGCAATCACGTCTCACAGAAGGAGAAGACGGCGCTAGAAAATGGATCACAGTGCAGAAAGATGCAACTTGACAGCCCCTAGGGCTGGCTTTCATGATTCAAATACTGCAGTTCTCTGCTACAAAATGGGCAGGTCAAAGAGCTGATGTGCCCTAAGAAACACTACACCCCCCAGAGCCCAGTTTTCAGCCTGAAAACACACAGTTAAGATACAAGCCACGACAAAGAAAATTGACACAATCCGTTTGAACTGTGTTCCGGACAAAATGGCTGGCTAGTCACTGGCATGACATGGCTATCAAAGAGAGAGAACCGGATTTTCATTTGAAATGACCACAAAGCATTGCAAAATTATGTTTTGCCTACAGTAAATATACGTATACATAAAAAAAATAGAGTTTCAAGTGCTAGATGACCAATTTCGAAATACAAGAACATTGAGATCCAACCGAGACTTGTTTCTGTATGAAGTCTAACCCATTGTAAAAGGCGTGGATATTCAAGTGTACATGGAATAGTCTGCTCAACTGAGATGATCAGATAGATACACACATACAGAAAGGAAAGAGTTGACTTAAATGTTGTTGGACGGACAACGCAGAACAATAATAATAAAAAAAAAAGCAGTTTTGACATGGCTTGCTTTCTTGAAACAAGCAATTACACTCACTACACTAAAGACAGGAATACTCCGTGTGCAACATGACGACCCCCCCCCCCCCCCCCCCCCACAAGAGACTGTCTAAACCCTGTGCACTTAAAGTCTGGTGTGTGAACTAGATGCTTGTATTGCACAACCATCGACCTCCTTCTCCATGAGCCAAGACGTCTAATCCCAATCCTGCTGTGGACAGTAATTAGCTTACACACACACACCCCGAAGGAAAAAACGTTTACCAAAACCCAAAAATGTCACAGGTTCACAGCCTTGTTGCAAGAACACAGCGGCACAAGTTCAGCCATTTGTACATTCGTCACACACACCACACTGTACATCAAATAAAGACATACCCAAGTATAAACCAAATACTGGTTTGTGAAGGTCAACCTTGGGCTGCTCTTCCACAATATTAAAACGTGAACATTAAAAGCTGACTTTGGTGAAAAACATTTATACACACAAAACACTTGTTAAATCAAACCGGGATCTTTAATCTTGATAAATCATTTTGGATCTTTAGAGTGAGGTTATCCAACCAATTACATAAGCTTTGCTAACATAAATTCAAACAAACGGCTCAAGTATTTCATGTTTCCTTTGTGAAGCTAGTTTTTCTTCCTCAAGAGGGCATGATCAGCACCTGGTTTTTGAAGAACGTAACTGCATTCAGCCAAGAGAATGTTTGTGAATGAATATTCTTGCTTAACTGTGGGGTTAAAGTAACAATATAAAGCTAAAAAAAACAAAACAATGTTTGTAAAGACGTTTGCGTTCATTACCCACCTGCTGGCAGATATCAGTAAAACACATTCTGTGAGAGAAGACATGCTCTCTACAAGTGCCCTTGGTCCTGCATTCAGCCTCTCATCTTTGGAAGCCTAGCAATCACTAACCAATAGGGTCGATTGTTGCAAGGAGGAGTGCAACCTGCCTGCCAATCACCTCTCGTGCACACTCCTACTTAAAGACACTGCTGTATCAGAGCGCTTTGACCTAGCGTCACCTAGCTAACACACGAGTTAGTGTTCCAGCATGTGTAAGCACCATTTGAAGGGAGACGCTTCGGAAGGATCGGAGACTCATGAGGTTGGTGGCTTTTTGGGCTGTTCAAATTCTTGCAATTTATTTGCCCAATTCTCTAGACTTGCCTACTGCACATTTAAATCTGTTACAAGAGGAAAGCTCAGGAGTCTGTAACTTAGGTAAACCACCCATTTGACAAATTGGCTTAGAATGCACCACTATACAAATAGGAACACCCCACAGGACACAAATTAGGGCACCAAATGTAATGTTCTTTGTGCAAAGTATATGAAACATACTGAAGACATTCAGAAATGTGCATGTCCAAACATCAAGAGTTTAAGTTTGCAATGATGAAACCTTCAACTCCGATAATAAATTGAATTTACATATATGACTTTAACACCCCCCATTTCACCAGCTTTTTGAGTATTTGTATGTGAGGAACAATAACGATATGGACAGTTCAGAACAGAACTTCTACTCAAGGAGCCAGTGACAGCTGTCCACAAACACTTCTTCCCACTCATTGTGAGAATGGATAACGTAGTCATAGTACTGCATCACACGCACACACACACACACTGCACAAGCTGAAACAGCTTTTTTTCCCCCCACACACGAGGAACAAGGAGGGAAGGTTCTGCACTGTGAATCCATTCTTCAGATGTGTGATGCCAGAGCCCCTGTAGGGTAACTTCAACGCGAGGTGACACAGAGAGAATAAGAGCAGGTGAGTTGTTGAAGGCAATCTTTCATATTAGAATCATAAACATGGATGAACACTTACCTTTGTTCAGCTGATCTGTGTAAGCATACCTCTCTGGCTGCAGTGCAAACAAGTCCAGGCTCTACTTTCCACTGACTGCTGCAGAACTACTCATCCTCAACGTAACCCAACTGCCGGGTCGAGCTTCTACTGTGGAATGGGGCAGCCTGTTTACGACAGGCTGGCTGACAGCAGCTACCACAAACCCCCTCACGCACACACACTCACACACTCTCTCTCTCAAACACTAAGGACACAGATGAGACAAGCCTTTCTCTCCTCGACTGCAACACACACACACACACACACACACACACACAGGTCTCGTGTTGTCGGGTAGGTTGCTGAAGGAGAGGCGGAGGGGGGCGGGGATTATGTAGACAGGTATTTTCTATCCGCTGCCATAGATATGGAAAGTAAATCCTCCATTTCTTTAGTCACATCTCTCAATGTGCTTGACCCCACGTTAACCCGTTTTCTGTTGGAATACACTACGTTGTCTGACGTTCTTGCCCCAGTTCAACTATCACTTTTTTGTGATAGAACTAAGCCCTTTTTCAGGTGGAATACATTTGTCTATATAATGTTCTTTTCCTATTTTAACTATCCATTTTTTGTGATATAATTAAACAAGAGTGCACGCATAAAAACTACATGATCACTGCTACCGCTGTTAGCCATATTCTTAAGCATCAATGCAACAAAGGGCAGGACTTTGAGAAAACTATTTGCCTACTGTAAACTACATAAACCAAAGCCTGGTTGTGTTGCTTTTTAAATTATACCTCAAATATCACTGAGTAAACATTGCCTCTTGGCAAAAATGTTCAATCCATATTTTACCCCCAGACTATCGCAATAACAACTTCTGTATATTATGCGAAAATGTCCTGATAGTCGTTTCTAGGGTACTACCCACAACCAAAAAGCTAATGACTTGTAACTCAAACATAGCTGAATGCAGCGTAATTTAGTACGAATTTCTTGGATTGGAAATTCCCTCCTTAAAGTCTGCAATCCCACAAAGGTGGTCAAACCTGTTAAAGAAGAAATGTACAAAACACGAACACACAGATAACAACAAATCGTAAAATGTACATTGTCAATGGAATTGTCAGGTTAAAGTGTGCAGGAGTTGTGTGGTTCTATATTACGGTACTGTGTTGTAGTAATGAGAAATTCACGTGCAAGTGTTCGTGGCAATACATTTAGCTGTTTAGGACAGTTGCTGTAAAGTATTTGTTGTACCCCATGTTTGATGTGCCTATGTGCATGCATTTTAATGACCGTTTCAAAGCTGCCTACTTAACATACCTATAAACAGGTACAATAGCTCAGCCTAAATACTACAGGTTGTTAGCTCAACATGCCAGCAAAGTCCACCAATAAAATCATTTTCTTGAAGGGTAAGAGCAAATCCACATTTAGGATAGTAATCCTTGGAGATAGGTCTGGCAAGTAGGGAACAAAATACAAAAAGGCTTAACATTAAATTGCAATGCTAATTCATACAAAATTCAAATGTAACATTCCGAAATGTAAAAGTACAATACCATCATCCTAGAGCGGACTGTGGGGAACCTTGGATGTGGCCTAAAAAAACTTCAGTCTAGGATTTAGACTTGAACAAATCCACCAGCCTCTTTGTTCTAAGGTAGAAAATAAAATGTGCAACTAACGCACCATGAGTATTTCCAGTCTTTCTGGAGTAACTATATCTGTTGAATCGGGATCAACCAGATACAAATCCTGCTTTGCTTCATGAAGCCAAAGGCTATGTGCTTTATGTTGAGGTCTCGCTTCCAATGTTCAGAGACTATATATAAAATTTTTTAAAAATAACACAACAACTTGATAGCCTCATTTAGAGATTTTAAAATGGTGGATTGGTGGTAGCTGAAAATCACAGTATTTGCAAGGAAACCAACTGATTGTTAGCCCTCTGAAAGATTAGTCACAAGTAGGGATGCACCGATCGGGAAATTCTGGGCCGATATCGATGTTTAAAATAACATGGTCAATAGCCAATACCCATGTTTATAGGCTTATTTTGTTTTTATTATATATTCCGCCTTTAGTGCCAGGGAAACAAAGAAATCTTCATAATAAAAATAAATAACTGAACTGTTTTGAATCGGGATGTTAATCTTTATTAAGAATCTAATCGATCAGGAGATTCAAATTAAACATTAAATTGAACAGTCTCGTCTTTTGGTTGAAATTCACAGCGGGTGTGTATTCGTATTCCGTATGTGTTCTGTGCCTTTAAGAAGTATTTGTTCATGAGTGATGTCATCACATTGCTGCTAGGAGACGCTAGTTTGTTGTTAGCACTAAAGACAATCTCTGCCTGATTCACATGTTGATTAGTGTATCGGAAGTACACATGCTTTTTCAGTTTTAACCTGCCTCCAGTGACTCAATAAACTGAGTTGAACTCTTCTTCAGTGTGGTTATTGGATAATGAGTTATGTTTATTGGATAAGGAGCTATGATATGCAGGGTGCCAGCTTATGCAGGGTGCATAAGGGTCACAATTAAATTAGAGGTGCATGTGGGACGTTAACTTCAAATCGATGAGGGTGAGCTGTTCAACTATGAAACGAGCTAAAACAAAGTCCACTGTGGGAAAATACACACAAACGATAAAACAAGGACAATTTGACTAGATGCCGAAATTCGATTTGAGCACAAATTCAATCATACAAATTTATGAAACAACCTTTAATATTCCAAAGCCCACTCTGAAATATTACCACAGCTGATATTTTCTTTCCCTCTTATTTGAAAACAAAAATGCGCGCGGCAAGAACATTTAGGCAAATTGATGCAACATAAACATCGGCCACTGCCATCGATAAATGCCACCTTATTTGTCGATAGGCCGATGGTGGTCAACAAGGTCAACATCGGCCGATACCGATGTACGGCCAATACATCGGTGCATCCCTAGTCACAAGTACGATCGTTAGTCTATATGGCGGATATGAACGTGATGTGCATTACAACTGGAGCATAAGAATAAACAATGACAATTGAAACGCACAACAATTTTGCGGGGGAAAAAAAGCAGCAGAGTTATCAAACTGGACCTTTAAAAGCCAAAACACAGACTACCAAATCCTGAAGTGATAAGATTCCGATTTAGTAGCCGCTTTTAGATACCCGTATTACTGGCATCTTAGTACCATGTCTATTGTAAACGGTCTTGTTTGACACCTAGGCTGCAGATTTTAGCAGCAAAAAAGGCATCTTTTAGCCCTACAATATTCTAATACGTGAAGAGCATCAACTACCAATAAAAATTTAAGTTTTTATTTCTTTTATTACTGACCCAATCATTCAGGTTGTCAGCAAATACAACTATAGACATTAATTAAAAATACATTAATTGGACGTATTTTAGATTGATCAAAAAACCTAAGAAAAAAGGTTAAGCGGATTTTGAGAGAACCAAATGTACGTCTTTATTGTAATACATGTCCCTTTAACGTCAAATTTAGATGGCACAAAAAACAGCCATAGAAAGGTGAGAAAAACGTTACAATTATCACCACTTAACTACGAGTCACAGAGCATGATACAACTAGGAAAAATGATACATGGGTGAGATAGCGCTATTGGATCACACGAGTGTGCCCTTTCATTTTCAAACTACTCAAAAAATACAAAATAAAAAGAAAACAATGACCTTGCCATAAAATTAACAAGTCTCCAGGCTAAAATGCAAGAACACTTAAACTTAAATACAACAATTATGACTCGAGAGATGACTTAAAGAGAATCTACGTAGCGTGCTGCAATAATAGTGATACTGAACAGCATTTAAAAGCGGGGTTTCTTGGCGGGTCCATCAAACTCTTCGCGAACCCTGCCAAACCCTGGGTTGCCAGGACCCATTCCCCTGGGACCTCCCTGGGGAAAGCGCTCATTGCGCTGAAGCAACCAACAATATGCCAAGCAGGTAGTTTGTATGGGTGTGTAGTTAAAGTCCATGGGAATGTGTATGGAGTGGAGAGAGAGGTAGTTTGTTTGTTTGTATGCGAGAGGAATTACAAAAAACAAAACCAGCAGGAGATATGTCCAAAGGTAACGTTCGTTGATATAGTTCCAATATGAAGGTCCACGGGTGCCACAGGTAACATACAGAAAAGGAAGAAAGGGTAATGCTTTCGTTAGTCAGTGCCTGTCTACCATAGTCTGCAGTTCATGCCATGGAGTGGTCTAAATTAGACTTGTGGCCAGCGGTTTGAGCATTTTGTAAATGCTAGTAACCATCAAGTATTCTACTATAAAACAAGATTACACTAAAGTCCCAGTCATATTTTTTGTTTTACATTTAAAAGCACTGGATCTACCAAATTTAGTTAAATTCAAACCCTTTCCCATTTTCTTATTACAGTTGAATATTGCCTTGAGAGCGCAAACATTTATAACATTTACATCAATGTAGGACTGGGAGATATGGGCAAAAAAATCCAAGTATTATAGAATTACATTTGTGTGAGGTTTATGTTTTTGCTCCTGTATGAAGTGTATTTCACTAAATCACAAATACTTTAGAAAATTAAAAGCTATCGCTGGTTGTTGCTGGGTACTTGGTCTTGGTGGTGGGTTGCCACTACTTTGGGACTGCAATGTTATTCTCTGCATGCAGTGATGTGATAGCTAATAACCTGTTTAAATCCTGGTTTCTAGTGTTGCTAGCGCATATCTTTGGCATAGTTTACAAAACCAACTCTTTTTGTCTCGTCAGACATCAATTGTCAAAATATTGCGACACTACCCAAGTTAAATGACCTTCCCCATTAACAATAAGCAGGGATGTCTTACTTCGCTATCAGTCAAACTATTTTTGGAAGGGCACTAATCTCCCCTGGTACTGTTACCTCACTACAAAAACTAAATCATGTGGCATGTTCGTCCTACATGATTGGATGATGGTGTCTACACTATTCAAGCGTGATATTTGCCTACATTCTATTAAATATGAAAATAAGAAAGTCAGAACATTGATATATCAATTTTGTTTTATCGCCCAGCCTTACATCAATGGCGTAATATGGTGTTACCTTGATAAATAGGTACATTGCGGAGACAATTTTATTTCTTTAAAATTACTGACCAGCTCCACGGGGCCCCACATAAGGGAATGGAGTATAACACTTTCACACAATAAAGCCATGAGGAATTCCCCATAGCCAGGCCAAAGTTCACACAAATTACAGCATTCTGAGAGCATAACATACTCTCTAGATATACTTACAGTAAGAAAATTATTTTGTGCCTTGAAATGTAAAAATCAGTTCACACATTCCATGGGACTCTAGGCTCACCCAAGTCTTTGAGAAGTACTGGTTACTGTTTGTGGCAAGATTCACAAGGGCTTATCAGCACTTCATTGATCAACAAAGTGTGGGTCATAACTCTAGTTGGTCCCTAGCAGATTTCCTACTGCATTAGAAGTAATCCTGGACATCAATAATATTGTGTAGCCTAGCTGTATGGATGCTTCACCTTAAATGGTGTGCCACTCCACAAACGACCAGAAAGCCTGGACCAAGCCACGTTTAAAATTTGGGATAAGAAATGTAATATATTTTAATAATCAATCGTTTTGGTGGTATTGCTAGGTAAAGGTTGGGTTTTTGACAGTCAAAAAAATAGGAGTACAAATGTTTGTGTTGACTAAGGAGGAACTGCCAGAAAAGGATCTGCTACACTAGTTCTCTCAGCCCAGTGTAGGCTTTTATTAATCTTCCCTGCAAACATAATTGGCAAGTACGTATTGCCATTAGGGATGGGCATTAAGTAATTAAAACAATTTTTAATGTAGTACAATATTGCAGAGTACTCACAAAAACAATCTATTGTATAGCCCATCTAGCTAGTGTTATTTTGTAGGCTAGGCTTGTAAGACTATCCATTACGCTTCCACATTTATAGAAATTGGAAACCAAGTGCAATTTTAATTTAATTAACTTAACAAGGCTTCATATAGCCTCTTAAACCATAAATTCAAAGTGCACATGAGAAGAGATCCATGAAAAAGTCAAAAATATTTAAAATCAGGGCATTTTGCTCAACTAACCTCAAACGGCCATTGCGAATAGTGAGCGGTGGGTACATGTTCAAGTTAACTAGTTGAACCAGTTCTATGAGTCTGAGCTTGCATAGCTTGCACTGCACATTAATGTCATATTTTTTTTCTAAATACTTCCAAACATCAGTCCTGGTATGCCTGGTCGCCATTCTGCCTGTAATGTTTGATCCAAGTGACATCTGACTGAAAGCGTTGAATTTCTATAGTTTGTAACGTTTTCTGCGGCTGCGCAGATCATTTTTGCAATATATGGATCTGTGCAGATTCATAGATACCACTGAGTCAGGTAAAAATTTTTTTTACTTTTAATATAGAAAACGGTCAATTTAAGCTTATATTTATCATCTACCGGGTTTATTTACAGAGCAAAAAAATACGATTACTCAATACATTTAAGAACACTGTCGTCCAAATCGGGTACTCGAGTACTCATGCCCATCCTAAATTGCAATTATACAAAACTAACCATAGGGCAGCACAGAACATGGCCCCTAAGAATTTAGCGGGTTAAATTTATATCCACTTCGTTGGCCCTGCCAACTTAAGAGTTAAAAATTGGTAGCTACGGTCAACGTGCTAGTCCGCTAACATTTGTTCATACCAAAATGTTCTAACTAGTCAAAATAACTTTTAGCGTAGGCTTCAAGCTGTTCTTCGCTGATCCAGCGCTAACCAAACTAAGGTTGAAAATTTAAAGAAAAGCATGAGTTTTGCAGTGATTTCAACAATGGAAAATCACAAAAACCTTGACCACACTTTGAAAGTTGACTGTGACCCTAGCTGGAAACTAAAAAATGTTCTGTTATTCCGACCCCACCCTAAGGTTTATGATCTCAGTCAAGATGGTGGCGTGGGGGTGGAACCCGTTGGTACGAGAATGCCATGTTTCAAAAGTACAGCTTTCTGTGAGTTCATGGTCCAGAGCTGACTTGCTTCCTGTCACAAAAGATGCATATCACAGCAAAAATGCCATAATGCCAGCATATGGATTTCATGTGTATCGTGAGAATAACCAAATATTGTCCCCGTAGCATGGTCTGTGTTAAAAATTCCTGATACGTCTTTAGCCATCATAGCAAAACAACGGCTCTAGTCTACAAACATTCATAAAATCTTGAAATTCCATAGCCCATTGGATCACTCCACATCATGATGTTATCAACATTTCCCAGTCAACCAGATATATTTAATGATTTTCTTCGCCACGCATGATCAGCAGAAGTAACACAGCTACGATTGGATACAAAGCATCCAGTTACGTTGCAAAAATCTATCTGACATTGGAGCAAGATATCTAACCTAAAGTTAACATTCAATGCCATACCAGAGACCCTCAGTTCAAAGTATCAACAACTAAATAAATATTTTGTCATTTGTTTTCAAAAGTCAACTTGCACTAAAAACCTTTTTTCGACTTCAAGGTATCAAAAAGTTGGTATCCATGACACGGATACAAAATAAAGATCTTTGCTGTAGCTTCAAAAAAACAAACAATCACACACTGCCACCCCTAAAAAGTACTTTCATACACCACTTTTGCGACCTAGGTGCATGAATAGTCTGGCACACAGTACCTACTGCAAGGTGTTTTTAAACGTAAATGCAATCTACTCCCAATAAACTTAAAATAGTAAGACAAAAGCTTTTGTTTGACATTCTCACTCTTGCCAAGAAAACATGCCTGTCTATCTCACACAAGACAGGGCTTGCAATAGAAGTCCACTCTACATAGTCTGGGTAATTGGGGGAGTGCTCACTGGAATTCCATGTGGTTTAGTGCAAGTAGACTTTGTTTTCAGCAGGATAATTCTGGTACAGGGTCTAAGAACTGAGGGCTTGGCTTGAGGTGACAAATGAAGTCAACCACTTCTTTGGATGAGACATGGTATAAAACCTAACGTGAAGAGGCCTGGAAGCATTACGCAAATTAATTGTTTCTCAGGCCAAACTTGTTTCTCCACGGTCACAAGTAAAAAACT
The DNA here is from genome assembly GCA_026901105.3 of Galaxias olidus. Taxonomy (NCBI): domain Eukaryota; kingdom Metazoa; phylum Chordata; class Actinopteri; order Galaxiiformes; family Galaxiidae; genus Galaxias; species Galaxias olidus. The sequence goes on along the minus strand of JAPMUY010000352.1, from coordinate 9,976 downwards.
TTCCAAGAAGGAAAGGTAGCCAACTAATAATATTTTTTCTAAATAAGATACATTACCATTTCGTTGGGCATCATGGCTCCTCCCATGCCTGCAGGTGAGGGTCCCCCCCTGCCCTCAAAGCCCATTCCTTGAACAGGGAACTTCTGGTTCGGCGTGCCAAATGGCATGTCTAGCAGGGAAAACAAAAACGTCACATTAAATCTAAACTTATGAAATAAAAAAAAAAACAGAACAGCACTAAAGCTAAAGTTTATACTTCTGAGACTAATTTGTATTGTAATGAGCCGCTCTATATGAGTAAATTAACTGTGCACGTAATTCACAGTCTGATTCAAGGTTTTATAAGGGGTTGAAATTACAATTCAATAAAGTAATAATTTAGGCACATAAATCCCTCCAGGGTTAAGTTAAGCGAGTGTAAATAAAAATAATGAACCAACACAATAGTAGTCTACGATGAATGAAAGTATAAATCAGGGCAAAAACAAACTCTGCACAGTACTCACCAGTACTTCCCATGGCTCCCCCTGCACTCATTCTCATTTCCCGCTCTCGCTGCAGCATAAAAATCAAAGAAATATTAATATTGGTTAATTTAACAAACATCAAAATCTAACCCCATTGGATAGCTTAACTTAAAATACATTTAAAAAATTCAGTATTTGTCATTTTACTTAAGGATCACTGTTCTGTATCACTTGTAACCACTGCCTGTAGTCAGACAATCCACCGGCACGTGTATGCAGTTACACTAACATTGTCCATGAAGTTGCCCATTCTGAAGTTCTCATCACGCTGGCGGCGCATCTGCTCCTCCAGTTCTCTCTGTCGAAGCATTTCCTCCTCACGTCGGCGACGCTCTTCTTCCTGTCTGTTAAGTGACCACATTTCACACATTGAAACAGCCAGACATAATTAGAAAGCAACTTTTAAAACATGTAAAATACTAAACCGCTGGAAAAAAATGTCAATTACAGTAACAATAATTGTAAAGACAGCTGGCTGATTGCATTACTGCCTCAAAACATGATTCCTGTATCATTAATCATTTATTTAAATACCTCAGCTGCATCTCTTTTCTCTTCTGCATCTCCTGACTGTGTATCTCCTCCATGCGGCGAAGTTCCTCTTGCCGCCTAAGAAGATCTACACAGAAATTTATTGACGATTATAACACAAGGCATTTGCTTCAAATGTTTATGGAGAATCCATATATAAACACACTAAAGATCACCCTCTTTTAATATTAAGCCTTTAATCACTGTTTTCATAATGAACACCTACCTAAAAGACAAAATTCCCAAAACACATAGAATTCCCACTACGTAAAATAGAAGCGTACCTTTACAGAAACATTTTTTCATAAAGACTTTTTCAGCCTAGCAAAAACCTAAACAGCCGCTTTGGGAATAGGGTAAACGTCCCTATTAAGCCCACTTGCAACTTCTGAGTCAGATTTTTTTCTCCAATGTTTCTTCCAATAAAGCAGCTTGTTATATACATTACACTTTTTATTATACGTCAATCAGATTTGTCTATATTGAGATATTGGAAGAAAATGTGAGACATGTGCCTGCTGACCCCAGGAAATGTTGCAAACAAACTTGTGATGTTGGGGATATTCTCCCTTTTAACATTAGAACCATTTTCCGCCCTAATTTTGACCTCACCTGGAGCCAGGCCTACATTCTAGGGATGGGCATTTTAGGCCATATCACTATTCGAATATTCTATCCAAAATATTTCGGTTAATCGATTAACCTAAATAAAAGATTATATGGGGGGAAAATAATAAAAAAATAATTTTATTGCTATAGCGCACTTGTAATGTAGCCTGAAGGGCTTCCGTGATCTAGCCTTCGCTAAATAAACATACTCCTTTTCCAATTTCTGAACATTTCATACTCTGACACATTTGGACAGATTTTCTTTGATCTCTCAGCGGAGTCCGTGCTATAAAGCGCATGTGTTTGTATCGGTGATCCAGCGCACTAGCCTAGAGCACTCTCGTGCCTTCAGTTGGCGCGCTGCCTGCAAGTTTAAACTACTTGTGTGGAAAGCAGGGAAAATGTATCCAATGCATTGAAATTGTGCTTTTTCTTTCTACTATTTACATATTTCAATGTTATTAGTATACACGTTATAAACAGTATGTTTTGAAACATATCGCTTGGTGGCCTTTATTATATTTCCCCATGTGAGGATGGACACAATTACATTCTGGTTTTCTTAAGTGCGAGTTAGCTTTGATACTGAAGTAATAGAGCATTTAGCTGACCAATGTACCCGTTATAGAATGAACGCAGTGTTTTAGTCAGAATGTAGAAATTAAAGTTGGTTCGACATGCAGTTGAACGCTAGCGCGAGCCCATTGGAGGTGATTTGTAAAGAATGTTTAAGCCTGTTTGGTGCTACAGTGAAGCTTGTGTTGTCAATTAATTAGTTTTTTAAATTTTTTTATCCATCGTTTCTTGGGCTTACAATCGTCCAGAGATGAAGTGATTTGAGCTTATTGGTAAATGCTTGATCTGTGTGGGTCCCTGGATTGTTTCAGTCTGTTTTGCGTTAAAGCTTAAAAAAAAGTTTGACTCATTGTTAGATACTTAGTTATACTCATATTACTAAGTAATGTCAAATTTAACAGGCTTGAGTTTACCATGTCATGATCTGAGCACAAGTTCTATGCTAAATGCAATACCTGTGAGGGTTTCTGGACAACATTTGTTCATTTCCAATGATAAATACAGCTGCATAAAACAAGCATATTTTGTCCTCTCCCATGTTAAGTGTCAAACACAAGTGAAAATGTTTCCATTTATGGTCATTTTGTTCAGATAAATGTGCCATTAATTGCGATTAACTATGGACATCACTCGACAGCTCTAGTTTTAATCTTTACTTTTCAGATAAAGAACTACAGTTCATGCCCACGCATGACAGAATAAGAAGAGACCATTCTATGTGTGCAATCATGAAGTAATTGAAAATCTGTACAAAAACAAGATGAAAGCCATCAAAGACTTGCTTGCATAAAACTGACAAGCAAAGACAACCACAACGTAGGCAAAAAAATCGAAACTAATAGCTTCATTGCGAATAACATTTGAATACCAAATAAAGTTATTGTTTAATTGTAAACCTTGAAATTAACTTATTTACTATCCTTAGAACATGAGTATTGAACCTGCAAACTGTTTTTCTTTCTGTCAGTCGTCTTTGGAAATATGCCCATATGTCCTTACCTTGGCGGAGCATATTGGCTTGGTGCTCATGGAAAGCATCCTCCATCTCGCTCTCCAGCTTCTCGCGGGCCTCACGGATGTTCTTCTCCACCTGCTGCCTCTGCTGCTTTTCCATCTCATCTAGGGACTTCCAGCGTTTGGAGTACTCGTACTCAAAAGTACCAGGGCGTGCAAAGCGGGGGGGTTCCTCCCGTTCCCTTCATACGCAAAGGAAAGAGATTCAATTTCATGAACACCATCGTCCACTTACACAGCTAGCACCATGATTGTAGTGCAATTTTATACAGTGAAGATGTCACTCCCACCAGTGTAAGTCTTAGTATGACAACTGGAATTACAACTATTTACATAGTTCAATCATGCACAGACAACTAGTTGATAGCGTGCAATACTGTTAACACACCGCCATATACTCTAATGTTACATCACACCATCTGACAACAACCCCACTGGGATTTAGGAAAAATACTAATGTCCAGAGTGCACCAAAGATGCATTTTTTTTATTTTATAAACTTGTGATTAGAGGCCCCTTACTTCTGGTATCTGGGATTCTTCTGTGCCAGTTTCTCAGGAAGACCATCCTCGTCATCGTACTGTTCAAGTGGCTCCACAACAATGGGACGAGGTGACCTGAGAGAAGAGGCATGGATTACTATTGCAAATGGAGGGTTTGTGTACAATTATGCAACAGGAAATGCTATATATCTGCAATACATTTAGAGAGACCAAACATCTTAAATTCTTACGTGGTTAGCAAGAAAACGCCATCATTGCAACGATCTAGGGCCTTTCTGGCAGCAGGTTTTGAGGAAAACTCAACAATACCCTTTCCGGTGGAGCGGCCACGGTCGTCGACTATGACAACAGCCCTCTCAACCACTCCAAACTGAGAGAATGCCTCGTCCAACAGCTCGTTGGAGACAAACGGAGAAAGGTTCTTCACGGATAAGGCAGCAGAGTGTGTGGCGAAACGCACACGGAGTTGTCTACCTTTCATGGGCACATCATCAAGTTCGGCTTTGGCAATCTCTGCGACTGCACGAGACTCCTACAATAGCAAAATATTATTTCAGTGTGTGTGTGTGTGTGATTATGTGTGATGGCCATTCTGATAATCAATAGTTATTTAACTAGCATGCAGTAGACCTACCAGTCGTATAAAGCCAAAGCCCTTGTTTTTGTTGATAAAAATCTCACTGGGCTCGCCATACTTGGCAAACAGCTTCTTGAATTCGTCATCAGATATGTCATTAGGCAGGTTACCGATAAACAGGCGGCATCGCTGAGTGTAGGTCTTCTCACCAGGCTTACGCAACAGCGATAATGTTGCTTTAAATTGCTAAACAAAGATGGATACAAGTATTTAAAATCTTAACATAGACATTGGTAGGCAAGTCAAACATAATAACCCCCACTTAGACAATAGGGAGTTCTAAAAAACAGCAGTCATGAAATTTGTTTGTGGCGATTTTAAACTGAATCCTCAAAATAGGAAGGCTTTTAGGTAATTCTAGAGTGTTATTAGGTCAAATGTCACATAGTATAAGTGGTCACCTATACAGTTCTTGGTAACTTACGATGAGCTTCAAGGAATGCAGGCTTTTTTCCTATTAGGCAAATTACAAGATAACAGGTTCAATTTAAAATATGGTATTGAACGATTTACATATTCTAAAAAATCACCAGTCTAACACACACCCTTCTCTTCCCTAATGCTAATGTTAGACTCTCCTTTTACTTGCAGCAAATAGGGCTGAACGATTAATCAATTTCAAATCAAAATCGGGAGTTGATACAATGCAATTAGCAAATCGCAAAGGCTGCGACTTAATTTAAGTTAGCTGGTCTAATCAGGGTTAAAACGGCCAATGATTATACAAACGCATGCCATCCTCATGTGACAGCCATGCTCACCAATCAGAAGTGCCATACTGTAAATGTTCAAGTCATGCCCACCAATCAGAAGTAGCCTTATGCAACTACGTATACGCCCACCAACAACATGGACACGAAACCCAATGAAAAAGAGTTGTCATTTAGCGTCTTTCGCTAAATTTAGCAATTTCTCGGACCTATTTTTTTTTCTTTTTCTTTTTCTTTTTTTTTTTAAGGGCACCTAAAAGCACAGTGCCCCTAGTGTCAAGCCAAAAGTTCTAAAGGATCCAATCAATCTTACAATCAAACCAGTGTTTCCCCTTCAAAATGCATTTAACGGTGGCGTAGACCCGCCGCTGAATGACAAGCGCTGCTGATACAATTTCTTGTTTTGATTAAGTGAACGCTAACCATCACAATTTGGATATGGGGTCTAACGTTAGCTAGCATGCTTGTAATTCCAAATTCCACTTATACAAATATAACAATACTTAAGTTAGGGTCCCGAGACCACTCCTCAAACGTCACCATTTCGCCGATTTAACATCCCCTTAGCTAAAGTTTCATAGTTCCATTTTCTTCACGCCAAGATAATAATTAGCACGGCTAAACTGTCATAACTACGACATAAATAATTGGCATTTTGAGTTGTTTTGGAACATAAGTAAACCGTGTAGACATTTAGCTAAACCTACGTTACTTATAATATAGTTAAACTGAATACTTGTTACAGTAAACTAAACCTATGTCACTCTCTCGTCTGACAAACTGTCTTACATCTTAGATTTCCCACAACCTTTTTTTATTAATTAAATGATAAAACTGAGGTAGGCTACTTAGTTTTTATTGAAGTGCCAGGTAGATTCATTATCGGAAGGTTGGGGTTCTTAAAAATCACACAACCTAGGAGTAAAGTCTGGTTTTTACTGAATGCAACATTGCCACCTAGTGGGCCCGTTAAAAACTTACGTTGAAGTATGTAGGCAAACTACTGTGCGAACGTAAGCGCCAAATGAACGTATACATTCGCTAACGCGATCATGCAGACGTATTACAGGCTTAACTCTTGACTGAGCTTTGTTTTGAATGACATGAATCGTCAGAAAAACTAAATATTAGCCAACCTCTTTTGGCACGACACCGGCAAACGTACAGAAACCTCCTGGCATTTTTCAGTTATAGGTTATAACGCAACAACACTAATAATACATTTATACCCATACAGCATAATTATTAATAATAATATTATAATAAAAAATTACGACAAGCCGCTTTCAATGAACACCAACTTCTAGCCCATTAGACCATTTCAGGCGTTATTTGAATTGAAATGACTGAACAAATGAACCAGTTCTAGAATTCTGCAATTAAATATTAATATTACATGGCTTACATAAAAGGTCAGAAAAAGAAACAGAGGACAATTTTCTGTTCTACAGAATAGCGCATATTATACACTTTACATTGCCACAGAATAGGGCTAAAAAAAGGTCCGAGTACAAAATAGGAATGATGTTGTTATGGATGCAGAAGTTAGTGACTTGATTTTGTCATTGTAGAAAGGTTACAGACTATGATGCATAATGTTATGAGTGTTTTCATGTCATTCTAGACTATTTCCAAACTAGTATAACCATAGACTTCAAGGCTAGTTTCCACAAATAAAAATTAGGCCTAATAGAACCAAACACGACTACAGGTTTTATGTTGTTTTCCTTTCAAACAAATCTTTACAATCTGATCCTTAGAACTTTTTTGATCAGTCACGTAGTTGTTTATTATCGATTTATAAGTATGAACCATTCAGCACATTGCCTAATAGTAGCTGTTATGCAAACTATGTCCATCATTCGGTTTGCCAGTTCTTTCATTTAAGACATAAAATGCAGCCTACTTAGTTCGAGCATTTTCAGACCATAAGCTAACATATCTTAAAATTGAATTAATTCAAACGTTTCGCTCTAATATAACATGAACATATTGCAAAATATTATCATGAACAACACTATTTCGATTATTATCTGCCTATCTCGAAATTGGATGAAACAACATGTTAAGTTACAAGCCCTGTATTCTGCACTGCAATTGATTTGTGCCTTTGTTTAGCATTGGGGGCAGGGTAACTTAAAGCTCAACGTGATCGGGGTTTTTTTCTTCACAAAATGGCCGACTGAACGTCTGGTTGGTTTATTGTGCACACGTTAAGCAAAAATTTTGAAAGGACAAAAACATGCCCCTTCGAGAGCTTTGCAACTCATGCATAGTCAGCATGAAAGCTCTTGCTTTGTCTTTGTACAAACGTTTACACTCGCTAGCTAGATCGCAATATACAAAGTAACCGTCCTTAGTTACAAATAAAAAATAAATGCGAAATAGGATTGTTAGATATACAAATATTTGCTAACGACCATTAGCTACATACCGTAGGATGTTCGCGAGCTCCAGACTCGTGAACATCAACGTTGGAGTTGTTTTTTTGCGGAGTTCTGGATTCCATCTTGGGTTTAATTGGAGAAAGAGACTTGTTCTGCCCGTTGCCAACGGTTGGTTTTTGTTCTTGGTTCTTGTTTATGTTAGGTTTTGGGGGAGGTGATGAGATTGCAGGTTTTGGTGGAGGCGACTGGATTTTCGGCTGTGGCGGAGCGGCCTGTTGTTGTGGCTGCTGCTGTATTGGGCCTTTCTGTGGCTGCTGTTGTACTGGTGGTGGTGGGCCTTTCTGTTGTTGCTGCGCCGGGCCTTTCATGGTGAGAGCCGGGCCTGGTGTTGGTGGTGGACGGTTCCCTTGAGCACCTGGCTGTGGAATGATCGGCGGCTGTGGTTTCTGGTTGTTAATCTGCGGCACTTGATTTGGTGTTTTAACGTTAGCAAAGTTATTAACCACAGGTCCTCCTCGATTCTGAAATGGATGATTCCTGAAATTTGGGTTGCCCATCAGACTACCTCGCATTGGGCCTGGGCCTCCAACGCCACCGCCCCTGCGCTGGAAATTACCGGCTCCTCCACCACCGCCACGGTTTCTGTTTTGAAATCGGTCCCGAGACATCTTAACTTTATTTAATTACGGGTTAAGCGAGAGTAGAAGTAAAAGTAATGACCGTCACGTCGTCTCTCCTTCGCTGAATAATGTGGTCTTGGACTACGTCAGGCCGTCCTCACTCAAAATGGCGTATGTCCGGACCTTTTGAAATGTGTCTCCGTATGCCCTTAGTCTTAGTAAAAGAGGAGGCGGTTATTTTTCTTCTTCGGGGTTTTACGGCAGTTGGCATCCACGATTTTACATTACTGCCACCTTCAGGTTTTATTCCCCCTCTTTGCAGCCGTTTTTCCAATCCAGTCTATATCCAGTCATCCTTAAAAATCTAAATACATAGGGTGGGATCAGGTAAATCGGGACATTTAAGCTTTGAGGTTCTTTAAATATTAGCAGCCAATCACTTAAAATGTATTTGAATTGTTGCTACAACAACATAAAACAATCGTTTTGGTTGGTCTGGTAACTAGGAAGTGTGTGGCAAATCCTTGAATGACCCTTGGTCAGGCCAATTGCTCGGAAAGCATAGTGACATGTCTGTATACTATGTTTAATAAAAATAAAATGTGCATTGTAAATGAAGGTCCCGGCTGTCCCATTTTACCTGAACGTGCCATCAACGTGCAGAGAGAGGGTCTAGGTGCGTTTGAACGTCTGTGGTTTCCAAAAAAAAGTGTATTTTACAACAGAATTTTCAAACAGAAATATTGCAGAGATCCGTGATAACTCATTAAAACATCATTGGAGTGCGTAACCAGCGTGCGTAACCAGCTTTTTTGATGGTCTCCTGGTAATTCTCCCAAAACGTGTTCCAATTTAGGATACCTGATTCCACCCCTATCTCTTTCCTCCCTTCACTGTCTCCACATTGCCAAATACTTTTCAAATACACTTTTTCTTAACTGTGACATAATTTCTTGTCTTACATGCGTAAATTTCCAGCAAGTTAAGTATATTTTCAACTGTCTCAGCGTCATGGCATATTGCTTGCAAAGACCCGTTGGATGCTTTACAATAATGAAAAGGTAAGGTTGCTGTATGTAGGCTACCCAATTCTCAGCCTGCTTATTAGGACTTGCTCTCTCTGGTTTGTTCCTTAATTTCTTACCATACCTACTCTAGGTGAAAGAGGATGATCCTGTAGGTCCTTATTAGGGCTGGGTATCGGCACTGATCTCCCGATTTGATTCGATTTCGATTCACAAGGTCCGATTCAATATCAATTCGATTCGATTCAAAATTGATTCCATATCAATAAATTGGAAGTGATAACTACAATACCACGATTCCTTACAAAAGAAACTGATGATTTTAACAGCAGGCATACAATTTGATGGACTCATTTTGGCTGGTTTCCACCAAACAGTGAAGGGGTTGGGATGCTAGTATCCGAACCGTTATACTAGATCTGAGAAAAGAGAATAATTAACAAATAGTAGGCTAGACAACTCCAACCGCTACAATGTTGTCTTAACGGGAGACAATTCATGCAGCAGTGACTAAAATCGCCAGAAAGGCCTGGCTCTTTTTGTGGCGCTGGCGATGGCCCGAGAAACCAGTGGCAAACCCCAGCCTCAATACTGCCCCCGCTGGTGGCAAGCCACTGGCTTCTTGGCAATTGCCAGAGAAACCAGCGACAAACCAGCCTCAATACTGCCCCCGCTGGTGGCAAGCCACTGGCTTCTTGGCAATTGCCAGAGAAACCAGCGACAAACCAGCCTCAATACTTCCCCCGCTGGTGGCAAGCCACAGGCGTCTTGGCAATTGCCAGAGAAACCAGCGACAAACCAGCCTCAATACTGCCCCTGCTGGTGGCAAGCCACAGG
>JAPMUY010000351.1:0-15104 GCA_026901105.3 Galaxias olidus | reverse complement strand
GTTTGCTTGTTGTTGTTGTTGTTGTGGTCCGGTTGCCACGACGACCGTCAAAGGGTGTTTTTTTATTTTTTTTACCACCAACACTCTTTGAATTTTAACCGAGGGGCCCAAAAGAGAGAGGACAGAGAGGAGGAGAGCGATGGGTGGAAGAAAGGAGGAGGGACAGAGAGGAGGAGAGCGATGGGTGGAAGAAAGGAGGAGGGACAGAGAGGAGGAGAACGATGGGTGGAAGAAAGGAGGAGGGACAGAGAGGAGGAGATAAAAGGACAGACTTGATGAAAGAAAGCGGTGTCTGGGCTGGCAGGTACTCACTGCTCCCTTCTCTCGTTCTTTCTTTCTTTCTCTTTTTTCTATTAATTTATCGTTCTCTCATCCCCTCTTTTCTTCTTCTGACACTCCTCTCTCCTCTGATTTCATTATACACATGCTGTAGATTTAACACTGTACGTGTGTGTGTGTGTGTGTGTGTGTGTGTGTGTGTGTGTGTGTGTGTGTGTGTGTGTGTGTGTGTGTGTGTGTGTGTGAGTGAGTGAGTGAGTGAGTGAGTGAGTGAGTGAGTGAGTGAGTGAGTGAGTGAGTGAGTGAGTGAGTGAGTGAGTGAGTGAGTGAGTGAGTGAGTGAGTGAGTGAGTGAGTGAGTGAGTGAGTGAGTGAGTGAGTGAGTGACATTGTGATCTGAATCAGGCCAGACAGTGAGTGAGTGAGTGACATTGTGATCTGAATCAGGCCAGACAGTGAGTGAGTGAGTGAGTGACTGACATTGTGATCTGAATCAGGCCAGACAGTGAGTGAGTGAGTGACTGACATTGTGATCTGAATCAGGCCAGACAGTGAGTGAGTGAGTGACTGACATTGTGATCTGAATCAGGCCAGACAGTGAGTGAGTGAGTGACTGACATTGTGATCTGAATCAGGCCAGACAGTGAGTGAGTGAGTGAGTGAGTGAGTGAGTGAGTGAGTGAGTGAGTGAGTGAGTGAGTGACTGACATTGTGATCTGAATCAGGCCAGACAGTGTGTGAGTGAGTGACTGACATTGTGATCTGAATCAGGCCAGACAGTGTGTGAGTGAGTGATCTGAATCAGGCCAGACAGTGAGTGAGTGAGTGATCTGAATCAGGCCAGACAGTGAGTGAGTGAGTGATCTGAATCAGGCCAGTGAGTGAGTGAGTGAGTGTGACAGGAGTGAGTGAGTGAGTGAGTGAGTGACATTGTGATCTGAATCAGGCCAGACAGTGAGTGACATTGTGATCTGAATCAGGCCAGACAGTGAGTGAGTGAGTGAGTGACTGACATTGTGATCTGAATCAGGCCAGACAGTGAGTGAGTGAGTGAGTGAGTGACATTGTGATCTGAATCAGGCCAGACAGTGAGTGACATTGTGATCTGAATCAGGCCAGACAGTGAGTGAGTGAGTGAGTGAGTGACATTGTGATCTGAATCAGGCCAGACAGTGAGTGAGTGAGTGAGTGAGTGACATTGTGATCTGAATCAGGCCAGACAGTGAGTGAGTGAGTGAGTGAGTGACATTGTGATCTGAATCAGGCCAGACAGTGAGTGAGTGAGTGAGTGAGTGACATTGTGATCTGAATCAGGCCAGACAGTGAGTGACATTGTGATCTGAATCAGGCCAGACAGTGAGTGAGTGAGTGATCTGAATCAGGCCAGACAGTGAGTGAGTGAGTGATCTGAATCAGGCCAGACAGTGAGTGAGTGAGTGATCTGAATCAGGCCAGACAGTGAGTGAGTGAGTGATCTGAATCAGGCCAGACAGTGAGTGAGTGAGTGATCTGAATCAGGCCAGACAGTGAGTGAGTGAGTGATCTGTATCAGGCCAGACAGTGAGTGAGTGAGTGATCTGAATCAGGCCAGACAGTGAGTGAGTGAGTGATCTGAATCAGGCCAGACAGTGAGTGAGTGAGTGATCTGAATCAGGCCAGACAGTGTGTGAGTGAGTGTGACCCAATATTGACTTGAAACGTTTTTATTGTTTTACATTTACCTTTTTATTTTTCATACGGGTCAATTATCTGTCCATCTGTCTCTTCCTAGAGCAGAACTGTCTACCTACAGTTACAAAGGACAGAGCAGTCTGTCTCTACCTACAGTTACAAAGGACAGAGCAGTCTGTCTCTACAGTTACAAAGGACAGAGCAGTCTGTCTCTACCTACAGTTACAAAGGACAGAGCAGTCTGTCTCTACAGTTACAAAGGACAGAGCAGTCTGTCTCTACCTACAGTTACAAAGGACAGAGCAGTCTGTCTCTACCTACAGTTACAAAGGACAGAGCAGTCTGTCTCTACAGTTACAAAGGACAGAGCAGTCTGTCTCTACAGTTACAAAGGACAGAGCAGTCTGTCTCTACAGTTACAAAGGACAGAGCAGTCTGTCTCTACCTACAGTTACAAAGGACAGAGCAGTCTGTCTCTACCTACAGTTACAAAGGACAGAGCAGTCTGTCTCTACCTACAGTTACAAAGGACAGAGCAGTCTGTCTCTACAGTTACAAAGGACAGAGCAGTCTGTCTCTACAGTTACAAAGGACAGAGCAGTCTGTCTCTACCTACAGTTACAAAGGACAGAGCAGTCTGTCTCTACAGTTACAAAGGACAGAGCAGTCTGTCTCTACCTACAGTTACAAAGGACAGATCAGTCTGTCTCTACAGTTACAAAGGACAGAGCAGTCTGTCTCTCTACAGTTACAAAGGACAGAGCAGTCTGTCTCTACAGTTACAAAGGACAGAGCAGTCTGTCTCTACAGTTACAAAGGACAGAGCAGTCTGTCTCTACAGTTACAAAGGACAGAGCAGTACAGTTACAAAGGACAGAGCAGTCTGTCTCTACCTACAGTTACAAAGGACAGAGCAGTCTGTCTCTACCTACAGTTACAAAGGACAGAGCAGTCTGTCTCTACCTACAGTTACAAAGGACAGAGCAGTCTCTACAGTTACAAAGGACAGAGCAGTCTGTCTCTACAGTTACAAAGGACAGAGCAGTCTGTCTCTACCTACAGTTACAAAGGACAGAGCAGTCTGTCTCTACAGTTACAAAGGACAGAGCAGTCTGTCTCTACCTACAGTTACAAAGGACAGAGCAGTCTGTCTCTACAGTTACAAAGGACAGAGCAGTCTGTCTCTACAGTTACAAAGGACAGAGCAGTCTGTCTCTACAGTTACAAAGGACAGAGCAGTCTGTCTCTACAGTTACAAAGGACAGAGCAGTCTGTCTCTACAGTTACAAAGGACAGAGCAGTCTGTCTCTACCTACAGTTACAAAGGACAGAGCAGTCTGTCTCTACCTACAGTTACAAAGGACAGAGCAGTCTGTCTCTACCTACAGTTACAAAGGACAGAGCAGTCTGTCTCTACAGTTACAAAGGACAGAGCAGTCTGTCTCTACAGTTACAAAGGACAGAGCAGTCTGTCTCTACAGTTACAAAGGACAGAGCAGTCTGTCTCTACAGTTACAAAGGACAGAGCAGTCTGTCTCTACCTACAGTTACAAAGGACAGAGCAGTCTGTCTCTACAGTTACAAAGGACAGAGCAGTCTGTCTCTACAGTTACAAGGACAGAGCAGTCTGTCTCTACAGTTACAAAGGACAGAGCAGTCTGTCTCTACAGTTACAAAGGACAGAGCAGTCTGTCTCTACCTACAGTTACAAAGGACAGAGCAGTCTGTCTCTACCTACAGTTACAAAGGACAGAGCAGTCTGTCTCTACCTACAGTTACAAAGGACAGAGCAGTCTGTCTCTACCTACAGTTACAAAGGACAGAGCAGTCTGTCTCTACAGTTACAAAGGACAGAGCAGTCTGTCTCTACAGTTACAAAGGACAGAGCAGTCTGTCTCTACCTACAGTTACAAAGGACAGAGCAGTCTGTCTCTACAGTTACAAAGGACAGAGCAGTCTGTCTCTACCTACAGTTACAAAGGACAGAGCAGTCTGTCTCTACAGTTACAAAGGACAGAGCAGTCTGTCTCTACAGTTACAAAGGACAGAGCAGTCTGTCTCTACAGTTACAAAGGACAGAGCAGTCTGTCTCTACAGTTACAAAGGACAGAGCAGTCTGTCTCTACAGTTACAAAGGACAGAGCAGTCTGTCTCTACAGTTACAAAGGACAGAACAGTCTGTCTCTCTACCTACAGTCAGGACAGAGTAGAGACAGTGGGGATGGATGGTAGGAAAAGCACACCCCCCCCCCCCCCCCCCCCACAGACACACTCTCTGTTTTCCTCATCAAACTCTAGTTGAACTTATTAGAAAAAACTCCAGACTGTTGGGTAACGTTTATTTTCAATCTTATGTAAGCGCTGAAACGCACACACACACACACACACACACACACACACACACACACACACACACACTCACACACACACACACACACACAGATAATTTGAGAAGTAAGTCACTAAAATGTCTGTTTTCATATCAGACATGCAGTCACTTCCTCAGCCAATGAAAGTAGTCATGCTGCGCTTCAGTTTGCTTAGTAACAGCAGCTTGTTCTGCTTCCTTCCCTGACCTCTGACCTCTGACTCTATGTCCCTGAAAAAGGTGCTTAAAGAAGTAGTTTTGTTGTGTTTGGATTTTTTACCTTAGTTCCATCTTCTCCCAGAGTTTTAAGTCATTCATGCTAAGTCATCACCCATAGGTTTCCATTCAAACGGTTAGCATTGTAGCTAAATCGATTAATGTAATTACTCAAAAATAACCATTATAACTATTATAATGTAAAAAATCTAATCCGGATGAATCGGGACGACTCCGGGATACATTTCAACACCAATAATACATTTGGCTAAAAAAGGAAACTTCCTTTAGCCTTAGACATTTTTTTAAAGGCGTGTGTTATTCCTATAACATCATGTGTGTGTGTGTGTGTGAACGAAACCTTCTCAGGTTCAAAACCCAGAGTGTGTGTGTGTGTGTGTGTGTGTGTGTGTATTCAAAGTTTAAACCCCCAGAGGACCAGACTAGATATGTCTGATTAGATATGTCTGATTAGATATTAGATATGTCTGATTAGATATTATATATGTCTGATTAGATATTAGATATGTCTGCATTACCCACTCTAATATCTAATCAGACATATCTAATATCTAATCAGACATATCTAATCAGACATATCTAATCAGACATATCTAATATCTAATCGGACATATCCAATATCTAATCAGACATATCTCATCAGACATATCTAATATCTAATCAGACATATCTAATCAGACATATCTAATATCTAACCAGACATATTTAATCAGACATATCTAATATCTAATCAGACATATCTAATCAGACATATCTAATATCTAATCAGACATATCCAATATCTAATCAGACATATCTAATCAGACATATTTAATCATCTAATCAGACATATCTAATCAGACATATCTAATATCTAATCAGACATATTTAATCAGACATATCTAATATCTAATCAGACATATCTAATATCTAATCAGACATATCTAATCAGACATATCTAATATCTAACCAGACATATTTAATCAGACATATCTAATATCTAATCAGACATATCTAATATCTCATCAGACATATCTAATATCTAATCAGACATATCTAATCAGACATATCTAATATCTAATCAGACATATCTAATCAGACATATCTAATATCTAACCAGACATATTTAATCAGACATATCTAATATCTAATCAGACATATCTAATCAGACATATCTAATATCTAACCAGACATATTTAATCAGACATATCTAATATCTAATCAGACATATCTAATATCTAATCAGACATATCTAATCAGACATATCTAATCAGACATATCTAATATCTAACCAGACATATTTAATCAGACATATCTAATATCAGACATATTTAATCAGACATATCTAATATCTAATCAGACATATCTAATATTTAATCAGACATATCTAATATCTAACCAGACATATTTAATCAGACATATCTAATCAGACATATCTAATATCTAATCAGACATATCTAATCAGACATATCTAATATCTAATCAGACATATTTAATCAGACATATCTAATCAGACATATCTAATCAGACATATCTAATATCTAATCAGACATATCTAATATCTAATCAGACATATCTAATATCTAATCAGACATATTTAATCAGACATATCTAATATCTAATCAGACATATCTAATATTTAATCAGACATATCTAATATCTAACCAGACATATTTAATCAGACATATTTAATCAGACATATCTAATCAGACATATCTAATCAGACATATCTAACATCTAATCAGACATATCTAATCAGACATATCTAATATCTAATCAGACATATCTAATCAGACATATCTAATATCTAATCAGACATATTTAATCAGACATATCTAATCAGACATATCTAATATCTAATCAGACATATTTAATCAGACATATCTAATATTTAATCAGACATATCTAATATCTAATCAGACATTTAATCAGACATATCTAGTATCTAATCAGACATATCTAATATCTAATCAGACATATCTAATCAGACATATTTAATCAGACATATCTAATATCTAATCAGACATATTTAATCAGACATATCTAATATTTAATCAGACATATTTAATCAGACATATCTAATATCAGACATATTTAATCAGACATATCTAGTCTGGTCCTCTGGGGGTTTAAACTTTAATCAGACATATTTAATATCTAATCAGACATATCTAGTATCTAATCAGACATATCTAATATCTAATCAGACATATCTAATATCTAATCAGACATATTTAATCAGACATATCTAATATTTAATCAGACATATTTAATCAGACATATCTAATATCTAATCAGACATATTTAATCAGACATATCTAGTCTGGTCCTCTGGGGGTTTAAACTTTAATCAGACATATTTAATCAGACATATCTAGTCTGGTCCTCTGGGGGTTTAAACTTTAATCAGACATATTTAATCAGACGATGATGATGATGATGTCTAGTCTGGTCCTCTGGGGGTTTGACGATGATGATGATGATGTCTAGTCTGGTCCTCTGGGGGTTTGACGATGATGATGATGATGTCTAGTCTGGTCCTCTGGGGGTTTGACGATGATGATGATGATGTCTAGTCTCTGTTTGACGGATGATGATGATGAGTCGATGATGATGATGATGTCTAGTCTGGTCCTCTGGGGGTTTGACGATGATGATGATGATATCTAGTCTGGTCCTCTGGGGGTTTGACGATGATGATGATGATATCTAGTCTGGTCCTCTGGGGGTTTAAACTTTAAATGATGATGATATCTAGTCTGTTTGATTCAAACCTAAAGAGGTACTCAAGACACTGACGCTACAAAGCGTCTTCAGAGAAATGCTAGAGACCGTCTCAGGTTCAAAACCCAGAGTGTGTGTGTGTGTGTGTGTGTGTGTATTTAAAGTTTAAACCCTTGTCCATTGGCTGCTTGATAAAGAAAAGGAATACGTTAAGACACCGTTTACATTTTAGGAACACAGACATCTAAGTTTAGCCCCTAAAGAAGAAGCAGCTTTCTCTCTCTCGGCCTGCCAACATGTTCCTTTAGGGTTTCAACATTAGCTACTGTTTTGAACCAATGGTTCTGATATTGGTTCAAGGTTTCTTCAAAAGATGAATACAAAATGCCAGATTTTATCTGTGTTTGAATGGTGACAGTATGGATAATTGTGTCTAAGGTTTAAAATAATTTGCACAAGGTTCTAAATTCAGTGCCAAAAATGAAAAAAGAAACACTAGGATAATAAAAGTTTCTACACACTTCTCGTGGTTCTGGGAAAGTCCTCACGAGAACAACTTCCCTAAAAGAAAGTGTGTCTCTAGCTGACAGACAACGGTTTACAGTGTGTGGGAATCACACACACACACACACACACACACACACACACACACACACACACACACACACACACACACACACACACACACACACACACACACACACACACACAGACAGACACCCTGGGTAGGAGGCCAGGTAAATAACTCCCCCAGCTAGGAAGATTTTAGGCCAGAAAAGCACCCCCCTTCCCCTAAAGCTGTCACAATGGTTACAGTAACGACCAATCAGGGTTTGAAGCTCTGCTTGGTCTCTCTGTGACTCTGCACTTCCTCTTTCCAACTGAAAGAAACTTGACTTCCTCTTTATTTCCTGCACCTGACCCTGGGAGCACCAACCCAGCTTGGGAGAGTGTGTGTGTGTGGAGGAGTGTGTGTGTGTGGTGGTGGAGTGTGTGTGTGGTGGAGTGTGTGTGTGTGTGTGTGTGTGTTTGTGTGTGGTGGGGTGTGTGTGTGTGTGTGCGTGGTGGGGTGTGAGTGTGTGTGTGTGTGTGTGGAGGGGTGTGCTTTCATGATGTGTATAATCTTATATATTTATAAGTAAGACATGCATAAAGTACCCTCTTTAGATTATACGTTGTATGTGTTGTTTATTTAGAGTGACAGTGTGTGTGTGCTTGTCAATGCAGTCTAGATTAAATGTGTGTGTGTGTGTGTGTGTGTGTTTTGCTGTTTTCATCTCTACCCTGATAAGAACAGTCCCAGGAAACTGAAGTGTTTTGGGTTGGAGAGGCCGATTCTCTAACTCAGCACAAAGGGAAAACGGAACTGACCAATCAAAACAATCCAGGAAATCACTGCATCAATAGGACACAATCTAAGAAAGACACAGAACTTCTTAGTTACTACAAAGACTGGAAAACTACAAAAACCAAGAACCTTCACGCAAAATCAACTACAGACACGTTCATCCCATTCACAGATATAGTTTATTTCTTTATGTAATTAAATAAGTGTATAATAAATACTTAGAATATAATTATAAAACAATGTACACATATTAAATAATTTGACATAAAATCATCAAATACAGGTGTTGTAAACAATATATGCCTAGAATACATATCTTTAAAAGGAACTTGTTAGAATTCAGGCCATAAAGTCAACCACCAAAAAAACATCTTGACAACAGACACGCCATGAAAGATACAAACAACACGATAAAAAGAGAACTGTCCCTCTTGATGACTTTTACTTTGGAGGTTGAACTAAGAACGCTGCGCTTTTACTTTGAAAAGTTGAACGTGTAACTAAAAGGCATTGTGACACACCCACAGAAGTGTCATGGCCACAGATGCAAAGTGGGTCTTTGGTCGTCTCCTTACCTAGAGCAATAACATTCAAACACCTCGCTTTTGACGGTTGGAAAGAGGCGTGGTTTACTTTGACTGGTTGATTAAAAAAATACAAAAATAACCACAGATTTGAATATTGTTCATGGAATCATTCGATGACATTGAACGGCACTTGTGTTGTCCAAACAGCGCCTGTCATACAACGTGAGGGTTGACCTTCACGTTGACCTGAGGAACAAAGGCTGCGCTGTGGGCTCCAGTGTACAAATACTTGGCATTCAAATAGATCCATCTGAAAACTCATTTCTGCTTTGTCGGTTATTAGGAAGTTTGGTTCACACTTTTCTGTGGACGAGAGAGAGAGAGAGAGAGAGAGAGAGAGAGAGCGAGAGAGAGAGCGAGAGAGAGAGAGAGAGAGAGAGAGAGAAAGAAGTGGGTGCACCGGTTGAAGCCAGACAGATAAAAAGAGTCCTTTGTTGTCGTCCGTGTTTTCTGTACGTGAGCTCGTTAGCTAGCCAGCGCAGGGGGTGCGGTGACGTCACAATGCCATGACATCACGCCGTCGGATTGGCTGCTTTGTGACGGAAGGCCACCGCAGGGTTCTGGAAGGTTCAGTGAGGGGGTGGAATGGCTGGACCATGTATAAGCTCGGTGTGAGTGTGTGTGTGTGCATCAATGAACTGACGGTAATTTACAAGTAGAAACGGATCAGACAACCGCGTGTGTGTGTGTGCGTGTGTGTGCGTGTGTGCGTGTGTGTGTGTGTGTTTGCTATGTGTGTAAGACGGACAGTAAAAAAAAAAACTCTTTTGTAAAACCTTTTCTAGCCATATAGAGAATCTAAACTGTAGAATTAGAACTAGTAGAACCAACACACCCAGTCCTGTCAGCAGTCTGGTGTGTTCACTGGCGGTCTCCTTTCTATGGAAGCCTAACACAACGGGGACAGTGCTCTGTGACGTTACCCCTGACAACAGGCACGTTGATGACGTGTCGGCCATCTTAGTTCCACAGACTGAAATCCCACAGGAACAGGACCCTCTGTCCGTTTCTCTCCAGTCCTCCTCACAGTGAGGCCATCAGTCTCCCTAACCCCTCTCTTTCTCTCCTGGAGTGTCTTTCGTCCCTCTCTCTTCATAGCTGTTCATTTCTCTCCCTCTCCTCCCTCCCTCCCTCTCTCTCTCTCTCCTCACAGCATCATCAGCATGTCATCATCCATCTCCAGGTCCAGGCAGAGCGGCGGCGGTCCCGCTGAGGAGGAGGAGGAAGAGGAGGCAGCCGGGGCCCGTGTGCTTAGGGTGAGGGCCGGGCGGGGGGCTTTGTGGGGTGGGGGGCCGGAGGAGGGGAGGGGGGCCACCGTGGCTCTCACCCGACTGTGGGGGAGGACCTGGCCCCCAGTCTGGGGGAGGAGGGGGGAGACAGGTGGACAGGAACAAGGAGTGAAGGGGTTAATGGAGAGAGGGAAGAAATAGAGGGGAAAGAGAGAGGGAAGGAGAGATGGAAGGAGAGAGTAGGAGAGGATGGTGTCATTGTTTCATTCCTGTTTTTTATTTGCATTGTAATTAGACCGCCTTATCACACTCTGCACCATACTGATGTTAGAAACAGACAGCCTTATCACACTGCACCATACTGATGTTAGAAACAGACAGCCTTATCACACTCTGCACCATACTGATGTTAGGAACAGACAGCCTTATCACACTGCACCATACTGATGTTAGGAACAGACAGCCTTATCACTCTGCACCATACTGATGTTAGAAACAGACAGCCTTATCACTCTGCACCATACTGATGTTAGGAACAGACAGCCTTATCACTCTGCACCATACTGATGTTAGGAACAGACAGTCCTATCACACTCTGCACCATACTGATGTTAGGAACAGACAGCCTTATCACACTGCACCATACTGATGTTAGGAACAGACAGTCCTATCACACTCTGCACCATACTGATGTTAGGAACAGACAGCCTTATCACACTGCACCATACTGATGTTAGAAACAGACAGCCTTATCACACTCTGCACCATACTGATGTTAGAAACAGACAGCCTTATCACACTGCACCATACTGATGTTAGGAACAGACAGCCTTATCACACTCTGCAGCATACCGATGTTAGGAACAGACAGCCTTATCACACTCTGCACCATACTGATGTTAGAAACAGACAGCCTTATCACACTGCACCATACTGATGTTAGAAACAGACAGCCTTATCACACTCTGCACCATACTGATGTTAGAAACAGACAGCCTTATCACACTCTGCACCATACTGATGTTAGAAACAGACAGCCTTATCACACTGCACCATACTGATGTTAGAAACAGACAGCCTTATCACTCTGCACCATACTGATGTTAGAAACAGACAGCCTTATCACTCTGCACCATACTGATGTTAGGAACAGACAGCCTTATCACACTGCACCATACTGATGTTAGAAACAGACAGCCTTATCACACTGCACCATACTGATGTTAGAAACAGACAGCCTTATCACACTGCACCATACTGATGTTAGAAACAGACAGCCTTATCACTCTGCACCATACTGATGTTAGGAACAGACAGCCTTATCACACTCTGCACCATACTGATGTTAGGAACAGACAGTCCTATCACACTCTGCACCATACTGATGTTAGGAACAGACAGCCTTATCACACTCTGCACCATACTGATGTTAGAAACAGACAGCCTTATCACACTCTGCACCATACTGATGTTAGAAACAGACAGCCTTATCACTCTGCACCATACTGATGTTAGAAACAGACAGCCTTATCACACTCTGCACCATACTGATGTTAGGAACAGACAGCCCTATCACACTCTGCACCATACTGATGTTAGGAACAGACCAGGGTGCTGTTCCTAACACACACACACACACACACACACACACACACACACACACACACACACACACACACACACACACACCTGTTCTAACAGCTGTCCCTTTAGTTTTACAGAACAAGACGTTTAAAAGAACATGGTGGAGGGTTTGAGGGAAACTCAAACAAGCCTTTAGGTGAATCCCTCGCCCTGTACTGTGAGAGCCACTTTGAGTTCTCAGTGTTCTGTGGGAGTGTGAGGGAATCTACTGTCTGTGTGGTAAATACTGCCACCTAGTGGAGCGTATGGGAACAGTTAAGTGTGTTCATTCACGTTTCATGATCTTGATAAGTTTAAAGCTGTGTAGTTTTAGGTGTTTAGTTATAAGTTCAGATGCCACATCTTTGCCATTCATAATCAGGCTACATAACAAATATAAGTATAAAGACAGAAAATTATCTTTAGGCTTTATGTGTGTGTGTGGCATACACAAGGCCTAAAGCGGCCATTGTAAAGTTCATAGGTCAGATGTTACTGCTCCCAGGTGACCTTGTTGTAAAATGTTGTAAAATAGGATTGATAAGATTGCAGAGGTAAAGTTCAAAGGTCGGAGACTAGCCCCGGTACTAGGATAGACATATTGTCATTACATTAAAAGTGTGTGTGTGTGTGTGTGTGTGTGTGTGTGTGTGTGTGTGTGTGTGCCTGGTGATTCAGACTCGAGTGTGCAGTGTGTATCATTTGTGTGGTGTGTGTATTGTGTGTCTCTGTGTAGAATTTAATCTGTTTTGTGTAGTGTGTGTATGTAGTGTGCGTATGTAGTGTGTGTATGTATGGTGTGTAGTGTATAGTGTGTGTATGTATTGTATGTAGTGTGTAGTGTGTGTATGTATTGTGTGTAGTGTGTAGTGTGTGTATGTAGTGTGTAGTGTGTGTATGTTTTGTGTGTAGTGTGTGTATGTAGTGTGTAGTGTGTGTATGTATTGTCTGCAGTGTGTAGTGTGTGTATGTTTTGTGTGTAGTGTGTTTATGTAGTGTGTAGTGTGTGTATGTTTTGTGTGTAGTGTGTGTAGTGTGTGTAGTGTGTGTATGTTTTGTGTGTAGTGTGTGTAGTGTGTGTATGTAGTGTGTAGTGTGTGTATGTATTGTCTGCAGTGTGTAGTGTGTGTATGTTTTGTGTGTAGTGTGTGTAGTGTGTGTAGTGTGGGTATAATGTGTTGTAATTTCTCTTACATTGTGTACCTGTAGTGTGTAGTGTGTATAATGTGTGTACCTGTCGGGGCTGTCTGGTGTGAGTTGACTTGGCGCCCTCTAGTGGTTGAGGCTGGTCCCTGCGGGATGGTGGCTGGGGCCTGAAACCAAAACATCATCTTAAATATGATCATCACTGATATCAATAACATCTTTATAACCATCATTATCACAAGCATCAACAATAATATAATTATAACAATCATCCTCACCATCTTCATCAGGATACTCATACTCATCATCATCATCATCATCCTCACACATCATTTCACTGCCCTCATCATAATTGTAGTCTTCTTCAAAGCCTTCACCATTGAATGTAACAGAGTTGAAGTTATGGTGTCACACAGTCACCTGTAGGAGTAGAGTGGGCGTGTCCCAGCTCTCCTGGTGCGGAGGTGATGGTACAGGTTACTGTTCAGACACAAAGGGTTAAAGACCACCTCCTCCTCCAAACAGTCCAGACCAGCCTGGGAGAGAGAGACAGAGAGAGAGATACAGAGAGACAGAGAGAGAGAGAGAGAGAGAGAGAGACTAACCCCATCACCAACCTACATCTCTCTACCCACTCACTTCTCTCTGTTGTACTCATCTCTGTCCTATCCCTCTCTTTCCCTCTCTCTCTCGCTTCCTCTATCTGTGCTTCTTGTAATCAAATATTGTTGTTAAAAAAGAAAGAAAAAAATTTGTATATGTTTCTATGTATATACATGTATGTGTATATCCATATATTCTACAGGCATATATGTTATATATATACCGTATATATATTTATAGGCACATGTAAGTTTTCAACCTATTTTCTATCTCACCAAATAGGTAAATTTTTTATATTTAAATGCGTTCATTCCACATAAGCTGTTGGAACATTCAGGGTCTGTACTCGTCAGCCTTTGGTTTGAAGAGTGAAGACCCTGAATTCCTCAAATCTGTTGAAAACTCTGACATTCTCATACTAAGAGAAACATGGTGTCACAAAGACATGCTCACTCACTGTCCCTCAGGTTATCATGAAGTCTTAGTACCCTCTGTAAAACACAGCACAGTACATAGAGGCAGACATTCTGGTGGAGTAGTGGTGTGGTACAAGGAAGACCTTACCAGCCATATCTCAACAGTTAAGAAGGGGCAATCCCATGGATGGTTGAGGTTGACTGGAATAGCAGAAAGATATATACCTCTGTGCTATTACATCCCCCCACAGGAATCCCCCTATTATAATGAAGAGCTGATCAGCAACCTACATACAGAGAGATCAGCCACTTCCCAGGCCCAGGGAAGTGTGCTGCTGTGTGGAGAGAAGAGAGAGAGAGAGAGAGAGAGAGAGAGAGAGAGAGAGAGAGAGAGAGAGAGAGAGAGAGAGAGAGAGAGAGAGAGAGAGAGAGAGAGAGAGAGAGAGAGAGAGAGAGAGAGAGAGAGAGAGAGAGAGAGAGAGAGAGAGAGAGAGAGAGAGAGAGAGAGAGAGAGAGAGAGAGAGAGGAGAGAGAGAGAGAGAGAGAGAGAGAGAGAGAGAGAGAGAGAGAGAGAGAGAGAGAGAGAGAGAGAGAGAGAGAGAGAGAGAGAGAGAGAGAGAGAGAGAGAGAGAGAGAGAGAGAGAGAGAGAGAGAGAGAGAGAGAGAGAGAGAGAGAGAGAGAGAGAGAGAGAGAGAGAGAGAGAGAGAGAGAGAGAGAGAGAGAGAGAGAGAGAGAGAGAGAGAGAGAGAGAGAGAGAGAGAGAGAGAGAGAGAGAGAGAGAGAGAGAGAGAGAGAGAGAGAGAGAGAGAGAGAGAGAGAGAGAGAGAGAGAGAGAGAGAGAGAGAGAGAGAGAGAGAGAGAGAGAGAGAGAGAGAGAGAGAGAGAGAGAGAGAG
>JAPMUY010000349.1:137500-141591 GCA_026901105.3 Galaxias olidus | reverse complement strand
TTAAAAAGAACCCCAACAAAAGATGAAAAAAGGGAAGAAAAATACAAGTAAAAGAAAAGTATATCGTCTGAAACGCAATATAGAGAGAGAAGCATACAGCATAGAAGTATTTAATCCCTAGAGCCAAGACACCGGTCAATAAGCACATGATGGTGATGGTGAAGATACTCACAGAGTCGGGGTGGTATAGGCGATAGATGAAGCAGGCCTCGATGGCCATTCCACACAGCGCAAGGCTCACCAGGAGGAACAGCAGGATCTGGGCCACCCCGAGACCCCGTTGTGGTGCCTTCGGCTTGGGGGGCCGTGGAGGATAGCCTGTGTGGCTATCCACTACAAACACAGAAGGGTATGGAACACCTTGAGCACCCTCTGCCATTTCAGACAAATACAAAAACTAGAGAGAAAAAAAAGATCAAGAGCCGAGAAAATTGCCACCAAATGTCGAATCAGAGGTCCGTGTCCACGAGGTCCCATCAAAAGATATAGTGACACAATCCACAGAACGAGGACAAGCACTTGTGTGGGTGGTTAGTGCTTTCAAAATGCAGAAAAGAGACCAGAGCTGGAAGCAAACACCCTCTAGGTGTACGCATCAAAAAGTGTCACAACAGCCGACCGCTATGATAAGCTGCCACAGAGACACGGGGCTATTCAATGCAGGGTCGAAGGAGAGTTGCCACAGTCAACAGAGCTATGCATGTGTTCTTCCTTGTTCAAAGGTGTTAGACAGGTCAAGTCACCAGAATCAGCATCATGGAGTGACCATGACACTGAAGAGAGAGCATCATCATCTTCCCTCTAAGGCCAATGTGCAATGCCTAACTGTTAAGTGACAGTTTCTCTCTCTCTTTTTTTTTTCAATCTACACACATGCATTCACTCTCAGTTTTACTGTTTGCGTATTTACAGAACCAACAAAAAAAAGGTGATAGGACATGCTATTGTTACAACAATGTTCAATTATAGCAGATTTCGCTCATGCTTTGCATTGACACTGTTAAACAAAGACTCAAAAGCTTTGGTAGGAAGTGCTCAAATATGGAGCAGATCTATTTACATTTTCAGAAAATGCACTCAACAAATTACTTTCCCTTAAGTTTCTATTATTGCTGATTGCAGCTATCACAGAGTTTCATAAACACGTTTAAGACCATAAACACAACTTTATCGAGCAACATTCATTATCTTTCTATGTAATATTATGACTCAACTACAATGGGCTATTACATAGTAACATTTACACAATTTAGTGTTTGAGGTCAGACTGGGGAAAGAAAGCTTGGAACAAAACTGAAATGTATGAAAAGCATGCTCCATTATAAATCATCTTGTCACTAGAAGAACAATTGGGTTTTTCCATCGAAGGTTTTTCTACTATAGAATAGTCGTTTTCCTTTAAACCAGCACCCTCTACAGTTAAACTGTGAACAGAGTAAACTGACTGAGAATATGCTATATTATTATAGCAATGCAAAAGTAACTTTACACTAAAAATCAATTCCTAGTTGGAACATCAAATATCTCTAAAACATACCTAATATATTCGTAGTTGTAGGTTTGTATGATAGCAACAGCAGGTAAGATAAGGCAGGCTACATCGCACGGACTACAATTAGCATTTGGCCAGACCTGAACTGTAGCGCGAAAGCTCGGTCAAAGAACCTCTTGTGACTTTTACTGATCTAACATTTATCAAGAAACAATTTCCTTTTTGTCGCTGTGGATATCAAAACATATAAACAGCTATATGTTTACAGATCTTAGGCAGTAGGCTCGAAGACTTATGTCACAATCCTGGAAGTTAACTTTTTAAGTTGCTTGCAAAAGCAGTACATTATAATATGAGGGTGATAAATCAACAGCTGTATCTGCTGTTATGTTTTGCGCTTTCAGTAGGCTTTACTTTATGCTTGAAACAGAGCCAAGACGCCGAATTTACATTTCTGTTACCACCTGGAAGCACCGAATGTTTTTATCAAACCACTGTGAAGAACGGGAGCATTGAAGTCGAGTACCAGGTACACTTTCTTTAGCCCTATCTACCTCTCGCTCTCTGTGCCTTTTTAAACATATTTTTAAGCACTTCCAATGTTGCTATTGCAACTGGTTGTATTATACCGTTTTGTTAAAAAAACATATTTTTTTGGCATTAGGAATATGAAGCGATGTACTTTGATCGAGTCATGCTGGGTGAAAATACATTTGTGTTCCTGTTCG
The DNA here is from genome assembly GCA_026901105.3 of Galaxias olidus. Classification (NCBI taxonomy): domain Eukaryota; kingdom Metazoa; phylum Chordata; class Actinopteri; order Galaxiiformes; family Galaxiidae; genus Galaxias; species Galaxias olidus. Next base: position 139,371 of record JAPMUY010000349.1, on the reverse strand, counting down.
GCAGACATAACCATAAACTATCTCTGCTTCATCAGCATGATCGAAGGCGTACACATCGTAGGTCTACACAATGATCATTCATGTCTTTATATTCAAGAGGTAGTGTTGACCTTAGTTAGGCTGAGAGCAAAATATACAAAAACGTCATTATAGCATTTGGAATCGTCAAAGTTCATGAACAAATCACAAACTATGTTTCATCATTTCTGGAATGTATAAATGTTTTTTGGTGTTCAATTGTTATTTTAACAGACAAGTTGTACAGTCATCCACAAATTGAAAAATACTCCAATAGACTTTGTAATGGAAACCCTCTTACACATGACTGCTCTGACTCTGACACATGAGTGTGGCATGAAGTCACACTCCTTAGTGCCAAACCGTGGGGCACTACTGGGGGCCCTTTGTAGCCAGAGTGGAGCCCGGCTGGTTTACTTTGATCCACACTGGAACAGCTGACAGGCTGCAGGGGCTGGGAACACTTGAGAGCTGGAGCAGAATGTCTGTGGGGATCAAGCGGTTTGAAATAATGCTCAATGATCATTCTCACACACTCCCTGTACTCTAGTGAGCAGTTGTGGGTAATGCCATTGGACAAAGAACTGGCTGTTAATACGTCACCAAATGTGCCCCTCTGAATAGCTCTCATGCTTTGCTATCTGAGATAAAATGTTGACAAAATTGCCTGGCGGAGAACTGTTTTAGACTTTGAAAGATGGGATGTAAATTAAATAAGTTGTGGTTTAAACAAGCAGCGGTCATGCGTGCAGATGGAACTTTTTATTTTCCTGTGAACAAGAATTTTACTATGAAAATAGATAGGGAAGCCAGATAGGACGATAAGCCTCAAACAGTTGTGTCTGGCAAGTATAGGCTGTATAGCATGATAGAGCATGGCATGGTTCTTTACAAGAGATGATGTGTGTGTGAGGGTGTCCATGTGTCCGTGTGTGTATGTGTGTGTAAGAGTGTTTTGTAAGCAGATCACTTTTGCTAAAATGAAACCCGTTTAACCAGTGTTTCATATAACGGCTCTATTTATCCCTATCAGGTGATAGCAGGGGCAGGGCTGGATGTAGGCTTCACTAGCCTAGACTAGATAGCCTTGCGCTATCTCATCTGCCTCTCCAATTGTGTGTGTGTGTGTGTGTGTGTGTGTGTGTGTGTGTGCGCGCCGTCCCAGGGTGGAGCCAACAGAGGCCGGGGACTACCGGCTGTGTTTCGACAACAGCTTCAGTAAGCTGTCCGAGAAGATGGTGTACTTTCAGGTGATCACCGAGGGCCAGGACGGAGCTGGGACTGTGGAGTGGGAAGCCATGGCCATGCCAGAGGGCACGGTGGAGTACAAACTGGAGGACATCCGAGTGAGTGTGGCAGCAGCAACCACGCTCCCAAGTCGCATGAGACCCGCCAGTCTAACTGTTGCTCTCCATTACACTTAAACCGTCTCCTATGCTCTGCTGGATCTGTCAGTTTTGTCAGATGAATTATTACTTGATACTGCCCTTATGTAACCACCTGTCATTAGACCCTCAGTAATAGTTCTTTGATCTGTCCCATTCTCATTGCCTTCCTGTCTTCTTTTTATTTATTTATTTATTTGACCTTTATTTTACCAGGTCTCATTGAGATTCAGAATCTCTTTTGCAGGAGAGACCTGACAAAAAATGCAGCACATTATAAAGTTTCACACAAACGTACATAAAACAAGACATTCTGCAAAAAAAATATAAATGTAAATCAGATCCATAAAAAAGGTCTAAAGGTGAGACCTTATCAGCTAAGAATCTTCATAAGACAGGGCAAAGTCACAAGGGTAAACATCGCATGGCACGCTAGTGACCTTTGCCGTTACTGGGAGCCATGTTTCT
>JAPMUY010000349.1:0-132500 GCA_026901105.3 Galaxias olidus | reverse complement strand
GGCTGCGGTCTGGGCCAGCCTAAGACGCCTTTGACAGGAGAGAGGACGGGGGATCTAGCAGGTGAGACGTGTCGCGACGGAAGGATGGCGGAGATAGCGGATTAAATGTACTGCGCCAAGAGAAGGGTTGCGTGTGAGTCAGTGGGGGGAAAAGCCAGGAGTCAGGCCCTGCTCCTCCAGACATACCGATGATTACCCAGGTAGGAGTTCCAATCCCTTCATACCAGCTCCTTGAAGGTGGCCAACGCCTAGATGGGCCGTTTACAAAACTTCCCCTCAGGACAGGATTGTGGTCGCCTCATTACGGACACATTTGTAGCAATTTGCCGACATATCCTGGCTTTCCGAGGAAGCCCCTTCCCCTAGCGAGACATAAACAGACAGCTGTGGAGCAGATCCCCGAGGCGCCCTAGGACTAACCTTTGACCCCTACAGTAGAATCCCCCCCCCCCCCTTCTCTCCAGTACACCCAGAGAGCCCTCGGCCACTGCTCCCACGGCCCACCCTGCTCTCTTCACCCAAGGCAGTTTCCATGCTCGGGCCTGCCAGCCCCCCCTGCCCCCCCCCTGCCCCCCTCTAAGTATGTCTCAGGCACGGGCTGGCTCCAGCGGCCTAATGGACACGGCGTGAGAAGAGCATCGATATGACAGTATCATATCAGGGCTAATGTAGTCTGGTATTCAGGATAATGGACTTCTAGAAATGCGGTCACGTCGTCATAAAAGGAAAGGTCATGCATCGACGAGGGAGCCGGTCTACTCTCTCGTTGGCTTAACGATTCAAATGAGTCGCTTTCATTGGCTCTCCATCTTAACCCCTTGGTGTTTCCATGACTTAATCTCTGTTTGATTAGGCTTAAACTTTTAGAAGCGCACGGCCAGAAATTTTTGTCAACAGAGAGACGCATACACACCACTTGTCGTAGAGGTGGCTCGACACTCTGATGCAAGCAGGCCTGGTGGTGACGAAAAAACACACTGACGTTGACACACACACACACACACACACACACACACACACACACACACAGGCTTAATATTCCTGGCACAGCGCACACACTGACATGCTGCTACACGCAGGCCTCTCACTGTCTCACTCAACAACTTTCTCTGCCAGTTGAACAGAAACAAGATCTATTCTAAACATACTACCCGCCCAACACAAACACACACGCACTGGTAACCACACACACGCACTCATAAAAACGTAAACACATGCACACTTTGTGTCACGTGCCCGTTGCGTTGACACCCTCTATTACAAAAAGGGCAATCTGAAAAATAGAGATGACAGAGAGAGAAAAAAACAATAGTACGCAAGAAAGAAAGAGGTTTGTGGCCCTATGAGTTCTCTCTGACCAGGAGCTACTTCCTTCCCACATTCGAAAACACACACACACACACACACACACACACACACACAAATAGGTTGCATAACTCCTCTGTCTCATGGGCTTAACCACGGACAGGCAGCAATATAACCATCAAACCATCAATAACCAGTAAAATACTGGCGTTCGGAACTTGATCTTTTATCACTTAATAATGTCAATCAGTAGTGACTTTGAAATTAACCCTAAAATATAGTATGCCTAGTGCACTAAGCAATAAGTCCACTGCATTCCTAATTGTTAGCATTTAGGAACCAATCAGTCTCAAGATCCTTTGTCCAATTACTCTAAAGGGAGACAATAACTGGCCTCGTTATGGTGTTGACGGAGGTGAGACCACCTGGGACGAAGAGGCACAGGGGGGGGGGGGGACCTGTTCCAGCATGCCTCACAGGTATGAGAACGACCCCTCACCCTTGACCCCAGGCGAGGCTGGACGCTGCGTCTCAGGTATGGCCACGGGGCATGGATTCCGTTCAGACCTGAGCTCCCCTGACAATGGCAAGAGGAATGCGTGCGCAAACACACACACACTTGAGACACATGGAACATAGTGACACAGAGGTGAACCAGAAAATAAATCCATCTCTGTGTAACATCCATCTTTGGATAGTGAACAACCATGAACAACCAGGCCTTTCTGAAATGGAGAATGGTAGCTACCTGGCTAAACACGTTCCCTCTCACACAGAAACACTTGTTTTATCCAGAGTCAGACTTATATCCTGTCTTTTCGAACTGATTCACAGCAATGCCTTGCCACTTAAAGTGTCTGCTTTAATTGAATCTAAACTGTGGCATAAACATTTATTCACTTGAAATGGAAAAGAAGCTGGGAATGCCTAAGATAGAGGGATAATGGAATCACGATTTAACTGATAAAAACAATTAGAACTGGATGCCCAGAGGGAGATTCCAGGGTTACAGTAAAGAATGGGTCCCTTGACAGCACAGCTAACGAGGGGTCAACGGCCTGAGGAATGTGCTCACTGACATTTTGGGAAAATTGTGTTAGTATTCCCAAACAGCCGATAAGGCATTAGAGATAAAAAGGCTAGCATCTACTGGCGCCAGCTCATCACTAATAGCTTGAAGTCGCTCACCTCCATCGCATCTTTCGAGATGAAATGGCGTCATATCCGGATTCTATAGATGGCATTGGTTGACAAACCAACGTGAAATGGGTAGGATGTGGTTGCAACAGGGGAAGTGAAAACGTTGTGTGGACTAAGTAGGCAAAACTATTAAGAGGGTGACACAGCGTGGCACACTTGTTGCACGCGCTCGTTACCCATCAACGGCCACAGCCACTCGACAAAAGTGCAGTGCAAATCCTTTATGTTGTCGCCGGCCTTTCCATCCTGAGAGCTGGCGACCTGATCTTCATGTTGTAATCTAGTGTCGTCGATAAGAGAGAAGGTCGAAGCTAGCACAAAGTGTAGTCACGCAACAGAGGATAATATGTTGGAGAGGGGGATTAAGAGAGGCCCTAATTTCCTCCAATGGGAAAGATGTGACATTCAGACACTTTCTGAATATAGCCTACTGTAAGATCAAGGATACTAGGTCTATGATATGTGTCAGTAAAATTTGTTCTGCAGGCAAGCATGCATGAAGGAATGGGGCATTGTGGCGATGGGATTAAACATGTCAAAAACTTTGGTAATAGAGGCTACTTAATATTCAGAAGATATTAACTTGTCACATATTTTGCTTGACGTGCCAGCTATTTAATGTATTGATTATGGTGCAGTATTTTGCCCGATCAGGTCTTCGGTCAGGCCAGTTCATAACTGCCAATGTGGTAGAAGACCTGTCTGTCTGCCTGGACGGGTTCCGCCCGTATTATGTTTGTGCAATGGTCTGTTAGGATACATGCAAATGTACACGAAAACACTGTACCCTACCCTCTCATAATGTGCTTTCTCCTCATTAATTTTAATGTGTGAAATAGGCTATGATAGAGTAATCCATGATAAACGATATTATGCTGTGTAACTGTGGTACTGTTTTAGTTTAAAGCAAGTACTACTTATCCTGTGTTAGTTCGGTTGGTTATGTCATTACTTATTATTTTTCAGTAACCTTAGTACAGACTTTAAAGCTACTAAATTATGTTGACACTAGCAAAGAATTACAATAATAAATCAACTTTATGCTGTGTGATAAATTGCAACAAATAAAGAGTTTAGTTCCAAAATAATACATCCAACATAAAAAAAGACTACTAACTAGTATAAGATGAGTTTTAATAAATTAAAATTCGTTATGATGCACGTTTAGGTTTACAAAGAATATAAGGTATTTTTACTAAACCATAAAATGCTTATTAACATTTAGCCTAATCTTAAATTGTTAATAGACCTACGCATATTTTGTTCTGCAAAAACTACTCTTGACTTTATCAAACATCAAATCCCTTTTTGAGAGGGATTTGTTGACTGACAAACACTACATTTGTTGTGCTTGGCAATAACAAAAGCAAGGTTAAGAACGTCCATGTGAATACATTTTTGTCCTTGTTTGTCAGTGGAACTCAACCAGGGATAACTTTATTTGTTTTTTTCATTTCCATGTACTTTTTAGGAGAACTATAAGGTTGTCATGGGAACAGAAGAATTCCCCGAACTACACTCAATGCCAGCTGGTCCTCAATGCTCAGAATTTAGACCCCACGTGAGGACAAATAAGTTATTTTGCCCCGTTTTATGGTTTCTAAAAGTAAACGATAATTGCATTTATGTCTGACATAGTTGATGCCTCGGTTATATACGTTTGTTTCTACAGTCAAGACAGACATATAGTTCTAAGAAATGTAACTACTACTCCAGGTACGTCATTACAAAAAAGACTGTCAGGTGTTACTTCGAATACTAAAAACATGGCTTTAAATCGCGCCCGTGTGTAAATGTGTAAGACCTAACTATTTTACTTACCAACAAACAGGCAAAGTATATCCAAACAGACCAGCATCCTTCGCTTGGTACAGAAAATGCCTTCCGCAGGTTCGGCGAGGATGTGCTTCTTCCCAGCGCCGTTTTCTTTCGCCTCCCCGGCTCCCCCATTATCGGCTAACCGCTGCTGCAGTTCGGCGTCCCGTGGCAGCGTGTTGTTATGGGTTGAGTTAAACTTCTGCATCTCTTCTTGAATTTAGTTTAAACGTATTTAAAAGTAAATGTATAAGACAACGAAAACGGACGTACTCCTAAAACAGTCAATCCATCAAGTAGTTGTCGACGTTAAAAACAAAACATTATCTTGTTGCTAGGAAGGCTAAACCATACCTTTGCCTGGAGCAAGGTATTAAGCAAAAAAAATATCAGTCAAAGGTGCATGGGATACTTGACAAAGTGCAGGATAAAAATCTCAAACCAGCCTGACTCAACTAACCGACAGAACTCTAGAGTTTCTTTTTCTAGACGGGTGACAAGCAAGTAAATGAGCTACAGTACCCGCCCGCGAAAATACATATGTTTTTAGCAACCCCTACCTATTACGCGGTGCACCATTCAGTTTCACCAGTTCGATGTGTAAAGTCTTTGCCCTAGTTATCAACAATATGACTCCAAAATCTCGTGCACTTTCCCCCTTTCCTCCCGTTTGCCCCTCCCCAGATCTAGTACTGTAGGACTTTGGGAAAGTTAGTATTAATTGCACCCACCCCATCCCCAAACTTAAACTTAAACATCAGACACTTTTGATTTAGTAATAGACTTCAAATCAATTAGTATTGTAAGCAGATGCATATTTTACAATACTGAACGGCTTATAATTTACTTTCCATGATGATCATTAAGTCTAATTACTTACAAATTGTTATTTAGATTTTTCACATTGATACATCTCATGACATCCATTCAAAGATACATTGGTCCATTGCATAAAGCATAAATAAAAAAAATAATGGCTTTAAGAATGGACTGGTGGTGTTTATCTGGCCAGTTCAGGTGATCTTGTTACATGCAGTTATAAATCCATCAGAGCCAAAAGGGTGATGCCAAAGAATGTCCTTAATTTATAAGATTTAGTTGGGGAAAGGTACAGTGTGCCACCTAGTGATTGAGAAAGAAGTGCAGTGTATTACATGGCTGACCAGAACTTCCTTTCCATCATTTGCCTATTTGTATAGTGATTGTCATTATGTATACATAAAATGAAACATAAGACAATTTTCTGTCTGTAAAGACAGTATCATATTTGAAAAAGCACGAAAACAGAAAGCTATTTAATGTTACATCGTGTTTTATTCTAATTTTAATTTAGTTTTGAGTAATTTTTTTAAGTCAATGATGCTATAATATATCATACATTCCTATATAATTTGATAATAAGTAGCATGTTGAACAGACACTCATTGAATTCTTATTCAACCTTTGCCTGTGTAAATGGTCTCCAATGTATGACGTAATCAATTGTGATCTAATGGAGTGACCTATGAAATAATGGTCTTCACTTCCTTATTACTGACACAGGTATTGTCTGCAAAATTATGAAAACGACATAGCCTACTTCTGGTTTCAGTTCAAATGCCAAATAAACTAGTCATCTGCTGATAGAACAGAATATAACTTTTCAGTCCACTTTGATGAAATTGTATGCACCTTCACTAGAAATAGTAAAACAACAAATGGCAAGCATAGATCTGCTAAGAAAAAGAAAACACACTGACAGACATCCCAGCATGTAAACTGTTCTTCATTTAGTGAACCACTAGATGGGTGTAATTAACCAATTACAGGCAAAACAGGATTGACCCGTTTATGATGTAAGCTGGTGTTGTGATGGAAAGAGTTAATGGTAACTTTAACTGTTACAAATAAACTATAAATCAGCCAACCACATAAAATTAAAATATATAGAATTCTTTGTGTTCCATTCAGGGACAGTGAAAGTGTTTCAGTCTGAGAAAATGTCTTGAGACCTGACATTGATTTGCTCTAAGTTTTCTGGCTTATTCAAAAATATGACCTTGCCTGGGAAACCTTGGATCAATGTCATATCAAAGGTTGCCATGCCTCTTGTGTTGACGTAGATTATTAACCTAGTTTATTACATCTGACACAAATTACTACAACATGTCTCCCGTTCACCTCTGCTACTGATGAATGAAGACTTTTTAGAATACAGAACAGTCCAAGAAATGATGGGGTTTTAAATGCCTCTATCCTACAGAATCCATGCTAATTTAACAAAACATTACATTTAAATAATCATCTAAATTGATTAAAAGTTATGCATCAACTAAAATATAGAACTACATGTCACTGTTGACAAAATAGTACGTTTCGGTTCCCTCAAGCTGAAGATGTGTAGTACGACATTAGAGCTTATAAATAGGCCTAAGTCATTCATTGCCCCAACCTTTTCACTTACACAAAAGTGTTATCCTCGCAACTCATAAAGTGCAACGTTAGATTAGGCATTGTTTCAGTTACTTGATATACAGTCTTACTGTCAATATTTTTTCTTATGGTTTCCTTAAACCAAACTCCTTACTATGATTGTGAAAAAGGGATGTGATTGTTCATTGTTAAAAAACAAATGCATGATGCATGTTATTTTAGAAATAAAAAACTTTGTGTTACATTTTAAAGACTCTACTTGTGTTTGTTTAGGATTTATTTGTCCATATAAAAGTAATTTATGTAGGGGTTGTTTGGCCTTTCAATCCACACCATCCTGCCTGATGATAAATACCAAGACTGATACCTTAACCACTGTTGTGCCGTCCTGAAACTTTCCCAGGTTGACCACAATCTAGTGCACTGAAACCACAGGAACTACTGGGCGAAACATGTAAGGGCATGTATCCGATTGGTAGTGTTCAGAAGTATAGTTAGTAACATATGTTGTATGTTTGTGCTTGAATGGCTTAATGACCAGATGGGCAATTTTAAAATTGGAATGTGATCGTTTACTTCAACATATTTCCCCCGAACTGAAAGAGGACTACATAGAAACCAAAACCTAAAGGGAAATACGCAAAACATAACAAAAGAGACTCTTAGTGTTTGTAAAGGGACCAAACAAAAAGTACGTAGTCAGACATCTCCAATAAGAATACAAAACAAAACTTCGATTTCCATTTGCAAGGATATGATTCATTTTTAACCCTTCCTTTTTTCCCTGTTTATGTGTCTTGTTCCTCGTTTTCGTGGGAGTGGTGGTGAGAATGATAGAAGGGTCAGCCCCTGTGTGGAGGTGGTTATCTGGGCCTCCAGTGTTTGCCTTCAGTCACACAAGGGGAAAGTACCAAACAGGTCACCTGGACACCTGTTGTCTACATTGCACCTCAGCTCAGTGCAACAAAAAGCGCAGACATCCACACATCCTCGCATTCAGACACCAACAATCAGTTCAGGAAACACGCTGCGCGACACAGGAAGCTGAAAGGACACCCAGCGGCACTCAATCTCTCCTTGCTCTTACTACACTCCTTGGGCTGAGGCTGCTCTTGCCCCCAGCCTTCCTTCCTTTTCAGCCATCTCAGGCTAACGATGCCGCACCCCATGGAGCAGTGTCAGGTGTCGGAGAGCGGTCATCACAGTCCTACGGCCCAGCGCTCCCAGTGCCAGCTGGTCCATGTTCTCCTGCTGTGGATCACCATTCTCACCATTAGTATGGGCATGTTCCTCACCTATTTCTTCACCACTGGAACCCATTGTCCGGTAAGACAGCTCACCTGAATGTACTGCAGTTCTACCACGTATACACAGGCGCTAATATTATTAGAGATGATTTAACTACAGGTGATAATGTCAAAGTTGTCAGCGTTTAATGAGGCTATACACAAAGCAATTTGTTAATTTGTGTAGTTTTATTTTACACCTTTTCAATGACTATACATTAGCTCTTTGTAAACACTTTGACATTCTATCGGCATGAATGTGAAAAATAATTGCATTCAATTGAAAGCTCACAGTTGTCTATAGCTTTAAATAATTGTAATATCATTATTGCACTAAGTGTGCATTTAAGTTCATATTGGGCCCACTAAGAGCTCCATGTAGGCAGATGATTTTAGGCAGATGTGTTATGATGTGGGGATGATTCTGCCACAAGAAAGAATCCCTTTAGGCCAATGGGGGTTGTCAAAATGGGCTTCCAATGTGGCCATATCTGGGCCAACCAGGAACCAAAGAGGCACACCATGATATATATTTTATATTGTTGTCAATATAAAATCTATTAAAACAGTGGTTTCTTCATACCTACGTCTGTCTTGGAGTTTTAAAATCTTTGATTTGTAGGTGTTTTCATCTAATTGGGAAATATTTGTTTATATAAAACTAGCCCCTTCTTTTTTGATGAGTGTTTGTAGCGGTGCACAAAGCGTTCGTGTTGACTGTCAGGTGCACCTACTGCACGTGGTGGTTTTACACTCAGTGTGGTTTAGCTGGTTACACGAGAGCCCCCCAGTGCCCTCCACCCACTCCATAGCTGTGACACATACTGGAGCAATCTCAACCCTGTTGTTACATAAAGGATTTCATATCCAAACTCTCCTCACTATTAAATCTGAGGTGTGTCATTAGGTCGTTGTGTGTATTGTAGATTTAACCTTGTCAAATTGATGGTAAACTTTCCTTCCCCAAGCACTGCAAAGGAAGTGATGACATTGGTAAAACCACAGACACCACAGACAGCAGTGGAACATCTGTAAGTTGACCACATTATACGTTTGTACCTACCTTTTTCTACTCAATATGAAGACAAGTTGAGGCATGTTCATGTTTAACACCCAGTAGTCCTAGCTTCATGATGACAGCATAGCCACATTCGGGAAATGCCACAACCTTTTTTCACTTTCTGCCTATCATCATATTCCCTGTAGTCAACATGAGTAGCTCTCTGTCTTGTGTGTTCTATTAATAGATGGGAAAATTACTATGTTGTAGGTGTCGTTAAAAGATGTAGGTTGGATTAGCAAACATTATAAGTACTTTTCATGTACTCAAGAATGTGTGAACTAATTCCACTTAAATTAATTAAATGGAACTTTAAAATGTTTCCACAGCACAGGGTCCAACAGCAGCAAGACTACAGAATGCTCACGTTTCATGTCAAAGGTATGCTTGTTTTCTAGTATCTCCTAATTCAGTGTTCCCCAATTTGGCAGTGCCCCCGATAGGGTGCCAATGACGTGCATGTGTATTGTATGAACTTTCAGGAAATGGTTGATTTTTTTGATGATTTTTTGTAAAAGGCTAACTGATAACAAGTTTCGGTTTATTTCTTGAGGTCTGAGCTACGTAGGCTTGGGGTAAAAATTAGTTGGAAAACGCTGTCTCAATAAATTTTAAATAACAGCTTATTAAATGAGACACATACGTAGATATTGATATACTAAACTAACTGCTGGATGTGTTGTACCTCAGTCCTCTTCATTTTATTTAATTACATCAACCATACTTATATTGCCCTGTCGATTAACTTTGTCAGTGATATACCAGGATGTAAAAAAGCTCATTTGAAAGAACATCTTATAAAAAGAGTTGAACAAGTTCACAAGATATCCACAATTATTATGTGAAACAAATTGTGCTTATATCAGTCTTTAACTTGCCACCCGCAGAGGACAACTCCCCTATGAAGACTACGATTCATTGGAAGATGTTCAAACCAAACTCCCTGGTCAAGTCGGGGGCCAACGGCCTAACTATCCAACAGGACGGCTCATACTTCCTTTACCTCCAAGTGACTCTGGGACCGAGGAGGAATGCCGCCAAAGAGCACATGGTGCGACTCCAGCGACTGGAGTCTGACCAAATCTTGCTGGAGGGTAGGCTCACCAACTCAACTATAACTATGTTCCAGGGCAAGTCAGAGGATTTGTCTCGTGACGATACCCTGGTTGTCACTGTGTACCCCAAAGCTGATATCAACACCACCCACACTGCCACCTACCTGGGTATCATCTACCAGCCAAAGATCATTCTCCCCTAAAACAGATGACTGGCTGGATGAGTTGATTTGCAGTTCACACCGGGGGTCATGAGGTCAACTCGTGGTCTCCACTCCAGTCAAAGTGGGATTTTCATATTGTAACGAAGACAATTACAATATATTGTAAATGAGGTATTGATGGATTGAAGATGTAAGCTAAAAGGCATTTCTTTTCTTAATATTTATTTTTAATGAATACTGGGAAGTCGATTATTTAATAGGTTATGGAATTGGAAATGTTTTATGATTTAATGATGCAATATGCTGAGGCATCATGCGTATATCACTAATATATTGTTGCACAAGATAAAAAGATTCACACAATTTTTTATATATATATTATAGTGTTATAATATATGGACAGCCATCAACAATGTTTTTTAAATCGTTGTGCCTTTTCAGAATTTTTGTTATTTCTGGCATGAAGGAAAATAATGTGTGCCAGGATTAGTTGCTAAATGATGTCAAGGGAAAATCTGAATGTTTGTGACTCTCAATAGACGTTTTGTTTACTTTATCATTTATTTACTGCATTGTGTTTGCACTGCTCCATTTTGTATTCTATTATTTTTTCAATGTTTTATTTATTGGGGTTTTATTATTAAAATAAATTGAATATGTCAGGAATAATAATATTGATTTGATCACTTTTTCAAGGTATGTCACTGTGTGACCCAGCTGTATTATAAACAAGCTACATGATTGTACAGTCAGTAGAGTATGTTCATTTTAAATTTGGAACATGTATGTGGTTGGGACATCACTAAACCTTAACACATAGGTCCATGAACTGTCCTTTACTCCTGTGACTCAACCCAGTAAGTAATGCGAAATGAAGGTGAAGGTTTGTTACAATATCCTTGGCATTATCACTATATAATGGGAGCCTCTGTAGTGTGTGCTGCTTAACAATTGTGCTCACATTAATCTTTTCTTTAAATAGCATGTCCCAGAGACGAAATGCCGCAACTATATCTTAAGGAACTTAAGAGCCGTGGCATTAAAATAAACCATCTTTACTCATAAGCCTGAAAAACCAACCATTGTGGTGTATGGCAAATATTTTTCACACCACAGTGGTAAACACTGTCTTACCTATTGATTTATTAGCTACTACAGCCACAGGTGTCCAAGATACTGTTTTATGTTGATTCATCTAGATTGGTTGATCAGTTCACCAACCCATTCACTACCATCAGAGGTCTGCTAATACTAATTTGTTTTTGCATGGCAATGTTGTTCCACTCCCGGATGTGCGAGGGCAGATACAGGAGCTGTGTCTGTCCGTTATTAGAGAATGTGGTTAGTTGCTCTGTAGGTTGAGCACAGCCATCCTAGTCTCTTCCTATCATTTCCAACCATACACAGACATATCATGACAGCTTATTTCCTTTGTCAGATATTGTGTTTCCATCCATTGCAGCCTTTCGATTCATTTATTATTCACTTTCATACCCTCCCAGTTAATGGAAAAAATGTATAATAGAAGATTCCTCTGTATTTTATGACTCCATGACAACATTTGGGGAAACATTACAGCATGTATACTAGAAAGTATGTTAGCATTTGAGAATGTCGAGTATCTGTTGATCAAAGTATTGTAGAGAGGCCTGAGAGAGGGATCCCTTAAACGAATGGCCAAACGTGATTTAAAGCTACAGTATATAAGTTTGAATTTCGAGCAATAAATTAAATTTAGTATGTTTTTTTTACGTTTATTACATACCTCCTTGAGGATATCATTAAACCAAATGCTCAGAGAGAAGGTGGGCTATATGTGTGCGCCCTGGGCCCTGTATTCAGCTTTTAACAAATCAAGGGACGACCGCCTATCCCCAACCAATCAGGGGAGTTTTTGCAAAGAGTAAGGGCCTCCTGCCTGTCAATCACCTCGCGTGCACTCTCCTAGGTAAAATCCCTGTTTACAGCGTCACCCTTCAAACAAGCTTGTTACAATTCGCGTTGCAGACAAAAGTAGCAGCATATGAACTAGTAGTTGCAAGGCGGCTGAAGTCATTGCATGTCGTCGCAAAACACTTGGCTTGTCAAATCGCCAAGACAGTTTTAGAACGTTAGGAAGTATCGCACCAGATTTATGCCGCATTATTCGTTTACATGCATGTTGGATATACTCTGCAACATAGCTATGGTATACCAATCTCAGCTATATAAAAACCATGCACTAGCTCATACTAATAGGGGAATCAAATTATGAAATTGTTTTTGTTAATGTTAGCTTACTATATGTTGTTACTAGGGAAACGGTAATTTGTGTCTGTGCTCGTTGCTTTGGTGTGAACCACTCAGTTTTAGATCATTTACAATCAGATGTTTTTGATTATTTTGTTTCTCACCTCAGAATCAGACATCGCTTTTTGCGTTGTTGGTGAGACCCAAAAATATGCACAACATACACCATTTATGAAACACTGCCTTGCTCAGGTTCATACTCAGAGCGCGCACGGGCATGTGTGGGATGGGCCGAGAGGGATAGGAGGGACCAAAGACTCAGGAGGTTGGCCTTTTTGTGCCAACTAGTGTTGTGATTCAAATTCTTGCAATTTCCCCCCCAATTCTCTAGAACGTACACACTGCACCTTTAAAGTTACTATTGGTGACCCTCTGTAGAAGGTGATTTTGGCGTCCCCTACCGTTTGATTGGTGTAATGATTTCCCCTAACTGTCACAAAGATGTGCATTTGTTTACAATGCTGTGAGCATGAGGACTTGAAGCAGGAATAAAAGTACAGCTGCAGCCCAACATGTTCACATACCATGTACAGTACAATTATCAAAGCTGTTTGCTCAGTGAATTATAATCAACAATTCTGATGTCCATTACATACTAATCAGAAAGTTTCTTTGTTAATTGCACCCAAATAATATGTCAGCATGAAACTATGCCCCTGTCGGTTTGAGCATAAGCTAGAAGAAAACTGTCGTCAACAGTGGAAACGAGCAGAACCAGTGTCTAACACAGCCACTGTCAACATCTGTCCATCTCTCATAAGAAGGTGCGTGGGTAGGTAGGTTGCTTGCTTGCACTGTCTATGGCTTGCATGACGCACGACACGTCATTATGGATCTCACTGCTTTTCTTGGAAAAGATATCTTCCTGATTTAGTGACTGTAAAGCAATTGGTCACGGTTTCCTACCTGGTGGCAGACAAAGTTTATATTAAATATTAAGACTTCCAGAGTACTGATCTGAACCGAGATTTTTTCATTCTCCTGTAGACATTACAATGTGAAATCAGAAGAAATGTATAATACGTTAATACAATACGTAATAATAATACGTTACGATAATACGATGACGATAATACGTTAATACAAAAAAGTTACTTATGGAGGCTTTAAGTGTGACGTAAACATGCCTTGGCATATACTGCCACCAGGGGACAGTATTTATCTGTTAGGCATTCCGCAAATGCCTTTGAGTTAACCTTTCATTGTCAAGCTTCCTTTATTTATTTAGAATTTAACTTTTTACATTTTTCATTAAGCAGCTTACAAAAGCTTTGACAAAACCTGAATTTTAAAGGAAATCTATTGAATTTGAGTTTTTAAAGGAAATCTATTGAATTACAGGCACTTTACCTGCATTGTCATGGCCTACCTATTTTTTAAAGCAAAAATATAAAATTGTAGGCTTTATAAAGTAAAGGCTATGGTGACTTTGATGGGGAAATGAGGAAAATAAAGCAATGGTTAAAACCCCCGGGGCAGGTGCAACCTTGCACACTGTCTCTTGGTTTCAGGTTGACCACTATAGGGACTCATAAACTGCCATGATGACTCAACACGACTCAAACATGCACACCGGGGTGGCAGCTTGTCAGAAGCCCAGCCTGAATTTGGTGAGAGGTTGATGAAGGTGTTACCAAAATACAGATTAAAGGAGCCACATGATGTGCTGTTAGATAATGATGCTGATTGATCTTCTCTCCCCCTGCAACCCCAACCCCACAGACAAGTAGCTCAGAGGTTGGAAACTGATTCAGCAAAACACTACCTGTAACTTCTCACCAATTGAGCAGCTCCAACCCCCACTTCCTGTTCAGTTTACAAATATACAATGGGCCGTGTGGGCGACTTCAAAGTACAGATTCTTAGAATCAGATCAAGCTAAAGGGGAAAAAGAAGGGGGTTGGGGGGGTAATGAGGGACCAAATATTTCATATGATAGGTTCAAGAGAGAAAAGAGTGTACATTTGTGTGTGCATGAGTGTGGGCATGTGTTTGTGTTAAGAGATTGCCATGTTTGTTTGCTGATGCTTGTCAGTGTGATCGCGGATCCTTAATCTCCACAATGTTAGCCCACTATGTAGTTAAAAGAAGTGGGTCTACGGCAAACAAAATATCATTAGAATACTCAAAATAAGATTTGCAAAACCAAGCACATTGTCCAGTGGACTAACATTTTTGAAAAGCCGCTTCATTGTTGCTTGCAGAATATGGTGGAAGAATTGTTTCCTGAGCGTGTTGTGTGGTTAGGTGACTGAAAAAAGAGTGCTGTATACGCTGCAACTTCCTGAGACCCTTCAGCAAAGGTTTCATCATGACAAGGCCAACTGAACAGTAGTTACATTTAAAATATATACCGCCGATCCATGGTTTTTTTGGGGGCTTTGTGTGTACAAGACTGGGAATTACATTTGGCATTGAATGAAAGAAGCTGTAACAACATTTATTGCAGAAATTAGATTTTCCATATTCAATTTAAATTTTATTTTAATAAAACATTTTCATATTTATTGAAAACACTGAGACATTGTGCTACATGATATTCATAAATTAATTTATATATGCATTAGCTTTGGCGAATAAATGGAATACACAGTATGTGATACCACAACAGTTATTGCATCTTTGTCACAGTTAAAAAAATATATTGCTATTTCATTAATAAGATGAACATATAAACACTTTACTGAGATTAGCACTAAGCCATAAGAAATATCAGGTGAGTTTTGAATGTTAACATGAATAAAAAGGTTATTTGAAATGACTATTGTATTTCTGTGGAGTGTTCTAGAACATTTTAGGTTACTAAGGTGCCCTTTACAATTTTATCACTGTTTAAGCATTATTGAAAAGGCAAAAAATTGCTAAAGATTGTAATTATCTTTAACCCTTAAGCTTCAACAATGATGTGAAATCTCTGCATACAATCAATATGACGTGGACTATAACTTGCATTGGAATCTGCCCTAGATTGAGCGCAGCTGTGAAATCCAGAAAAGGGCTTAAGACAAGGTGATCTGACAAAAAGACCGGATCTCACTTGTTTAAGCTCAAATTGTATGTATTATCATTCCGATAATAAAAAATGAAAGACTTGAGTTTTCAATTAAATTTACTTCTAATACGTATTTTCTACCTCCTGGATAAAGGCCAAATGAGACCAATCTTCGCCATCTTGTCTGGATTATTACATCTTGACTTGCATTAATCAGTATTTGTTCAATATTGTTATATAGTGCAGACCATATAGCTTCTTTACATATTACATTCTGCAAGCTATAGCAAGATTGCTGTAGTTATTTAAACTTTAAATTGGCACAGGTGCTTATATAGCCTCTTTCCTGGGCTCAGTCAAGAAAATGTATATGTCCTACACTGGAGCGTTTCTATGTTCCCTCAGCCCTATGTTCCCTCAGCACTATGTTCCCTTAGCTCTATGCTCTATAAGCCCTATGTTCCCTCAGCCGTATGTTCCATAAGCTCTATGTTCCCTCAAACGTATGTTCCCTCAGCTCTATGTTCCCTCAGCCCTATGATCCCTTAGCTCTATGCTCTATAAGCCCTATGTTCCCTCAGCCCTATGTTCCCTCAGCCGTATGTTCCATAAGCTCTATGTTCCCTCAAACGTATGTTCCCTCAGCTCTATGTTCCCTCAGCCCTATGATCCCTCAGCCCTATGTTCCCTTAGCTCTATGCTCTATAAGCCCTATGTTCCCTCAGCCCTATGTTCCCTCAGCCCTATGTTCCCTCAGCCCTATGTTCCCTCAGCCCTATGTTCCATAAGCCCTATGTTCCCTCAGCCCTATGTTCCCTTAGCTCTATGCTCTATAAGCCCTATGTTCCCTCAGCCCTATGTTCCCTTAGCTGTATGCTCTATAAGCCCTATGTTCCCTCAGCCCTATGATCCCTCAGCACTACGTTTCCTTAGCTCTATGCTCTATAAGCCCAATGTTCCCTCAGCACCAATGATTTTGCTGGGGAACGTAGGGCTGACCCCGTACTGCACACCATTGTTCTTTTTGTCCAAATTCAAATGATGTCACGCAGCTACTTGCATGAACACCTTTCTACAGCATGTAGGCACCAAAGTAATTCTCATAAGCAAATGCGATTACAATTTGTGAGGTGTTTGACACCATCACAACGAGGGAGTCATCCTTGTCCAGGTGAAACACTCCACCTAGGAAACTGTTTGAAGTGGCCATTGAATCTTTCCCAGACTCATTTAAGGGGTGGTATCTCCTGGACTGCAGAATGGTGATGTTTTTCCCCAGGTACCTTGGTGTAATAATTCGGACTGAGTGAGTGAATCCGTGGTTGCTTTCATTGTAAAAGACTTTAGAGTAGACATAGTAGTATCCCTCTCTCTGGATGGTCAGTCGGCCATCCCTGTACTTCATTTGAAAAACCAGGGCCTTAGAATTCATGTTCCATTGCATTAGCTCACTTTTGGGAGGCTGAGGTCCAGCTTCATACAAAACATAAACATGTAAGATTAGTATATATTGGACAGTTTATAGTTTTCAAAAAATTGTTATGTAAAGCCAGCAATTATTGAGGAAATGATCCCGCAATGTTCTTACCATTCAGATGTGCAACAGGTTTTGAAGGCAGAACAACAGGGTTTGGCCTTTTGGTTGGAGGAGGGACGTAAATGTCTTGTTTGTCTATTTTCAAAGACAACATTATTTTAGAAATTTTTAGTTTTGGATAAAAGCAATTGAAAACATTTTTGACAAAACTAAATGATCGGACCAACCTTGAATACTGGAATAAGCTGATGCCGAAGCGACCTGCAATGAAGGGGTAAGGGGTGAAAAAGGAAAGTGACATGTCATTGATGGTGTTTTTGTGTGTGCACAGCTGTACTTGCATTGACAAGGGAAATGTGTACAGGGCCAGCTATATTTCCAGGTAATAAGAAACGAGAGATAAAGACCAACTGTTTAAATCTGTGAGAACCTTTCACAAGCAGTGTGGGACAAGACTAGCTCTGTTTTATTTGTTGAAACCACAAATAAAGCCCCTGACTAGATTAGGGGAAGCACTTGGGTCTTTGGTCTGACCAACCACAATCATGTAACGTCTGTGCCCTTATGCTGTGGACATCATGGAAGTGTAGGAAATTCAGTTTTGTAGTTCTTCATCTGTAGCCTATTTCATGCACGATTTACATAACTTCACTACACAACTAGCAGTGTCTAAGATAAATAATGCTTCATATAAAATAAAGCGAAAATATTAGACTTGATTGAATTGACATTCAGGAATTCAAAAGACATATACACAGTATTTTTTGAAAAGCATTCTTACTTAGAAGCATTATTTTCACACCAGCCTAAAACGTTTGCCCAGTACTGTATATTCATACAAAACCTTTCAATTAGTATTGTTCGTTGTCATTTTTCATGGCAGTAGCATGAGAAAACACTCACAAAAGCGTTGGCAAAGACTAGAATGTAAGCTGAGAATGAGAATTAGGATCAAGATAGATAGAGTATATACTGTATATATATATATATATATATATATATATATATATATATATATATATATATATATATATATATATATATATACATTTTAAAAAGAACCCCAACAAAAGATGAAAAAAGGGAAGAAAATCACAAGTAAAAGAAAAGCATATCGTCTGAAACGCAATATAGAGAGAGAGGCATACAGCATAGAAGTATTTCATCCCTAGAGCCAAGACACCGGTCAATAAGCACATGATGGTGATGGTGAAGATACTCACAGAGTCCGGGTGGTATAGGCGATAGATGAAGCAGGCCTCGATGGCCATTCCACACAGCGCAAGGCTCACCAGGAGGAACAGCAGGATCTGGGCCACCCCGAGACCCCGTTGTGGTGCCTTCGGCTTGGGGGGAACCGTGGAGGATAGCCTGTGTGGCTATCCACTACAAACACAGAAGGGTATGGAACACCTTGAGCACCCTCCGCCATTTCAGACAAATACAAAAACTAGAGAGAAAAAAAAGATCAAGAGCCGAGAAAATTGCCACCAAATGTCGAATCAGAGGTCCGTGTCCACGAGGTCCCATCAAAAGATATAGTGACACAATCCACAGAACGAGGACAAGCACTTGTGTGGGTGGTTAGTGCTTTCAAAATGCAGAAAAGAGACCAGAGCTGAAAGCAAACACCCTCTAGGTGTATGCATCAAAAAGTGTCACAACAGCCGACCGCTATGATAAGCTGTCACAGAGACACGGGGCTATTCAATGCAGGGTCGAAGGAGAGTTGGCACAGTCGACAGAGCTATGCATGTGTTCTTCCTTGTTCAAAGGTGTTAGACAGGTCAAGTCACCAGAATCAGCATCATGGAGTGACCATGACACTGAAGAGAGAGCATCATCATCTTCCCTCTAAGGCCAATGTGCAATGCCTAACTGTTAAGTGACAGTTTCTCTCTCTCTCTCTTTTTTTTCATTCTACACACATGCATTCACTCTCAGTTTTACTGTTTGCGTATTTACAGAACAAACTAAAAAAAGGTGATAGGACATGCTATTGTTACAACAATGTTCAATTATAGCAGATTTCGCTCATGCTTTGCATTGACACTGTTAAACAAAGACTCAAAAGCTTTGGTAGAAAGTGCTCAAATATGGAGCAGATCTATTTACATTTTCAGAAAATGCACTCAACAAATTACTTTCCCTTAAGTTTCTATTATTGCTGATTGCAGCTATCACAGAGTTTCATAAACACGTTTAAGACCATAAACACAACTTTATCGAGCAACATTCATCATCTTTCTATGTAATATTATGACTCAACTACAATGGGCTATTACATAGTAACATTTACACAATTTAGTGTTTGAGGTCAGACTGGGGAAAGAAAGCTTGGAACAAAACTGAAATGTATGAAAAGCATGCTCCATTATAAATCATCTTGTCACTAGAAGAACAATCGGGTTTTTCCATCGAAGGTTTTTCTACTATAGAATAGTCGTTTTCCTTTAAACCAGCACCCTCTACAGTTAAACTGTGAACAGAGTAAAACTGACTGAGAATATGCTATATTATTATAGCAATGCAAAAAGTAACTTTACACTAAAAATCAATTCCTAGTTGGAACATCAAATATCTCTAAAACATACCTAATATATTCGTAGTTGTAGGTTTGTATGATAGCAACAGCAGGTAAGATAAGGCAGGCTACATCGCACGGACTACAATTAGCATTTGGCCAGACCTGAACTGCAGCGCGAAAGCTCGGTCAAAGAACCACTTGTGACTTTTACTGATCTAACATTTATCAAGAAACAATTTCCTTTTTGTCGCTGTGGATATCAAAACATATAAACAGTTATATGTTTACAGATCTTAGGCAGTAGGCTCGAAGACTTATGTCTCAATCCTGGAAGTTAACTTTTTAAGTTGCTTGCAAAAGCAGTACATTATAATATGAGGGTGATAAATCAACAGCTGTATCTGCTGTTATGTTTTGCGCTTTCAGCAGGCTTTACTTTATGCTTGAGACAGAGCCAAGACGCCGAATTTACATTTCTGTTACCACCTGGAAGCACCGAATGTTTTTATCAAACCACTGTGAAGAACGGGAGCATTGAAGTCGAGTACCAGGTACACTTTCTTTATCCCTATCTACCTCTCGCTCTCTGTGCCTTTTTAAACACATTTATTTTTAAGCACTTCCAATGTTGCTATTGCAACTGGTTGTATTATACAGTTTTGTTAAAAAAACATATTTTTTTGGCATTAGGAATATGAAGCGATGTACTTTGATCGAGTCATGCTGGGTGAAAATACATTTGTGTTCCTGTTCGGCAGGCATAACCATAAACTATCTCTGCTTCATCAGCATGATCGAAGGCGTACACACATCGTAGGTCTACACAATGATCATTCATGTCTTTATATTCAAGAGGTAGTGTTGACCTTAGTTAGGGCTGGAGAGCAAAATATACAAAAACGTCATTATAGCATTTGGAATCGTCAAAGTTCATGAACAAATCACATAAACTATGTTTCATTATTTCTGGAATGTATAAATGTTTTTTGGTGTTCAATTGTTATTTTAACAGACAAGTTGTACAGCCATCCACAAATTGAAAAATACTCCAATAGACTTTGTAATGGAAACCCTCTTACACATGACTGCTCTGACTCTGACACATGAGTGTGGCATGAAGTCACACTCCTTAGTGCCAAACCGTGGGGCACTACTGGGGGCCCTTTGTAGCCAGAGTGGAGCCCGGCCGGCTTAATTTGGATCCACACTGGAACAGCTGACAGGCTGCAGGGGCTGGGAACACTTGAGAGCTGGAGCAGAATGTCTGTGGGGATCAAGCGGTTTGAAATAATGCTCAATGATCATTCTCACACACTCCCTGTACTCTAGTGAGCAGTTGTGGGTAATGCCATTGGACAAAGAACTGGCTGTTAATACGTCACCAAATGTGCCCCTCTGAATAGCTCTCATGCTTTGCTATCTGAGATAAAATGTTGACGAAATTGCCTGGCGGAGAACTGTTTTGGACTTTGAAAGAAGGGATGTAAATTAAATAAGTTGTGGTTTAAACAAGCAGTGGTCATGCTGCTTGATGGAACTTTTTATTTTCCTGTGAACAAGAATTTTACTATGAAAATAGATAGGGAAGCCAGATAGGACGATAAGCCTCAAAGCCAGTTGTGTCTGGCAAGTATAGGCTGTATAGCATGATAGAGCATGGCATGGTTCTTTACAAGAGATGATGTGTGTATGTGAGGGTGTCCATGTGTCCGTGTGTGTATGTGTGTGTAAGAGTGTTTTGTAAGCAGATCACTTTTGCTAAAATGAAACCCGTTTAACCAGTGTTTCATATAACGGCTCTATTTATCCCTATCAGGTGATAGCAGGGGCAGGGCTGGATGTAGGCTTCACTCTCATCTCTCCCAGTGGTTACAGACTGGCATCTGACTTCAGGAAATCCGATGCCATCCACACGTGAGTCACAAACACTGACCCCCAAATGTATGGTATAAGTTAACCCTATACTTCTTGGCTGCTTATCATTTACCACTGAATATCTTTCCGGGCCTCCAATTCATGAAGAGTCCTTGTGTGTGTGTGTGTGTGTGTGTGTGTGTGTGTGTGTGTGTGTGTGTGTGTGTGTGTGTGTGTGTGTGTGTGTGTGTGTGTGTGTGTGTGTGTGTGTGTGTGTGTGTGTGTGCGTGCGTGTGTGTGTGTGTGCGCCGTCCCAGGGTGGAGCCAACAGAGGCCGGGGACTACCGGCTGTGTTTCGACAACAGCTTCAGTAAGCTGTCCGAGAAGATGGTGTACTTTCAGGTGATCACCGAGGGCCAGGACGGAGCTGGGGCTGTGGAGTGGGAAGCCATGGCCATGCCAGAGGGCACAGTGGAGTACAAACTGGAGGACATCCGAGTGAGTGTGGCAGCAGCAACCACGCTCCCAAGTCGCATGAGACCCGCCAGTCTAACTGTTGCTCTCCATTACACTTACACCGTCTCCTATGCTCTGCTGGATCTGTCAGTTTTGTCAGATGAATTATTACTTGATACTGCCCTTATGTAACCACCTGTCATTAGACCCTCAGTAATAGTTCTTTGAGTCCCATTCTCAGTCTTCTTTTTATTTATCTATTTATTTGACCTTTATTTTACCAGGTCTCATTGAGAGACTCTTTTGCAGGAGAGACAAAAAATGCAGCACATTATAAAGTTTCACACAAACGTACATAAAACAAGACATTCTGCTAAAAAAATATAAATGTAAATCAGATCCATAAAAAAGGTCTAAAGGTAAAACATTTTTTTATTGTTTTATCCTGGCTCCAACAATATGTAGTGAGACCATTTCCTTAAAGCTTAATAATGTTTTGAAGCTTTTTTCATGCAGACAGAGCAGAGGACGTTAATGCCTTTTTTCCCCAAACTCAGTACGTGCCCTAGGTACCTTCAAGAGGAATGCATTATATGATCGCAAGCAATAGCCAACATTACTTTGTTGACTAATGTTAAGTGTGCTCTTCTAGGTGTGAATCAGACAAACTCGGCTCATAAACCACCCAGGCGTTCTGCTATCTTTGCTACATGAATAGACTCTTTGAGAGAAGAGATTAATGAACTTTTTGCTTGGGGCCTCCCTCGAGTCCTGGTCCAAAGGTTATCAGGCAGATGTGTGTCCAACAAGTACTCAAAAATACTTCTTAATCGTAATGTGAAAACAAGTCAGTACTATGCAATTCAGCACAAACTATAGGAAGCCCTTCTTATTAGTCTTAAAAAATTGCCATTAAGTCCATATGCGCCTTCCCTATACTTTACCTATTATAGTAATTATAACATTACACATAACAATACTTAACATATCAATTAATTAGACTCATTATTAACTCATACTAATACTTAACGGATTACGTTATAATAATTGGGGTAACTAACTAAGCAAACTAAGCAAACATAACAGTAAGAATCTTTAAGCATAGTCTTCTTTGGGGTTTTTTTAGCTGGAAAGGGGATTCCCCTTTTACTCTCTCTTCTTCTTCTGTACCAACGCTTTTCAGGCTGTCTTGTTGAGTTTTGGTGTCTGCACCGCTGCAGTTTGTTCCCCTTTCTGGGGAGACACACAGACAGCAGAGGCCCCCGTGCCCTCTGTCAATAAATGAATACCTTGCTGTGGTCCAGAGCCCACTTCTCTGGTCACAACACTTGGAGCTTGGAGGCTATTCTCCACGTTAATATAAGAGTTAATGTAGGGTGGAAGCTGATTTAATAATGCTTTGTAAATGAACAAATACCAGTGAGTTCATCTACGTGCTGACCTCCTCCTAGCCTGTCTCTCTGGCCATTTGTCCTCTGTAGGAGACCATGGACTCCGTTCACAGGCACCTGGAGATGAGCCGGCAGGTCCAGACCACGCTGCGAGCCTTCGAGGCCCGGGACCGCTACCTGCTGGAGGACAACCTGTGGAGGGTGTCCTTCTGGTCCTCCGTCAACCTCCTGGTCATGCTGACAGTGGCTGTCACCCAGATGTACACCCTCCGACACCTCTTTGACGTTAAGAAGAAGGTGTGTACGTAGTCACATCAAACCATGCCTCGAAACAGCAGGCTGTCTGACTGTGGGAGTGGTCTCAGTCTGTGGGAGCGATCACAGCCAATGATGTGCTTTGGAAGTGACCGTAAGCAATGATTTAGTGATCGGCCTCAAGACAGCTATCAAATGTTATAGTCACTAACACTGTATTGTTTTGTGTTTTTTTTTTCAAGATATGTAGCACAGATCTACAGGCACTAATAACTGCAGGCTAGGTAGACAATCAATGTTCATGAGTCAGATTAAGCAAGACCAACATAGTGTATGGTGAGAGTTTATTTATGCAAAGGCAGGTGAATACATAGATAACCCATTTGTGGAATGATGTTTATGAAGTAAGACCATTTGAAATCTAACCACAAGTCTCAGAGTATGGATTTTATTTGATTTTATTCATTAAATTAAATGTTGGTAATGATTGTTTTGGACAAAAGTGCAGTTCAATAAACACTAATAAAACCAAATGACACAAAAAGAAAATGGAAATCTCACTATTGCCTATTAACAGGATATTGGACTCATAAATTATGTACACCGTAAGAGGTTTAATACCGGCCTAAAAAAAAAAAAAATTTATGCAAAAAACACAAGATTAATTTACACAAAAACGATTTCCCTGATTAAATCCTCCACTTTACAGCAGGTAGTCTTAAATTCAGAGAGCATGCGATGAGAAACAAACAGCACATATTTGCTTTCCTATTCTGACTGTCTTCAGGTCATTAGTTGTACTTAATTGTCCCATAAATACAGTTTGCAGTACACATTAGGCATAAGCTTTTAGGAACGTTGGTCCTATTGAAATCTCTAAACCTAGCAATACCTTACTTTCAGGTTTTTATTTGAGCTCTAAATTGTAATACCAGGTCTCAGCTATTTCTTTTTATTAATGCCCTTCACTGCAAACACTCTAGAATCCTTCACCTCAACCACCTTGGCTGCCCTACCGCAGTCTACAATAAATGCCTTACTACTAGCTTAATTACTGTGACTCTGACTCCCATACAAAAGTGTATTTTAGTTTATTCATTGAGATAGAATTCATGTTTATATTACCCAATCAAATACCAAGTCGACAAAATCCAGAAAAAAACTAAAAAGTCTGGAGTGCTCAGACGTTCAAATAGATGTCATGAAGGTGCTCTTTGGTAGGGAATATAAAAGTTCAACGTAGAAAAAGTATATTTGTTAAAAAGCCTTCAATGAGACGGCTATTTCATAACAAATTCTTACAAATATATATGCACGTTAAATAGGACTAGATAGACGCGTCGTGGCACAAATAGCCTTCTTCAGGGCGTGAATTTGTAAGAACTACGTTATGAAATAGACATCTCATTAAAGGCTTTTAAACAAAGAGACTTTGCCGGAAGAGTGCCTTAGACCTACTTTCTTTTTTGATATAGTCCAGATTAGAAAAATCAAACTTCATGAAAAAAAATTGTTGTTGTTTTTTATGATTAACTACTAAAAACAAACATATTAAAATAAATGATAGAATAAGGAATCAAGGTCAGGGATTTGCCTCTTACATACCCCGTCATATTTTCCATGCTGAGGTTTCATTATTACTTTGGCACATGAACAAGGCAATTTACCCAGAAAAAGTCTATTTCAGTTTTGTAACTAATAAATAAGACATTTTGGTACGGAACAAAACATTGAGAAATTAATACAATTGATTGGTAACGTGTTGAAATTATTCCCCCATATTTATATACCAGATTAAAACATTTCTAATTAAACCACAAGGATTTAGTCTTCTGGGGTTTAAAACTGGCGCACATCATTTATTATCATTATCCTTAAGTATATGTCAAAAACTGTACAGTCAGTGAGTATAGTAAGCAACATTGCTTGTGTATATATTGAATACATATTTTTTTCTTATACCATGAAAGCAAATATCCACAGGCGTTTATTCTTAGGATTCAGCAAAGAGCAGAGTATTCTGCCTTTCTGCAGTAAAAACGGTTGTCTCCTGGAGTGAAGTCTGGCCATGTCCTTTCCCTAGCGGTCACCACTGGTTTCGACGGGGAGCAGGACGCCTGTTCAGGAATAATAGTTATGACTAGAACAATAGAACTTTCTCCCATTCCATTTTCGAAACCATAACTCTCAACGCTTTATCGAAAAACAACTGTTATGCCTAACAGGATTCTGCACTACCAAAGTGCCGTAGTAATAAATTATAGTTGAATATTTTAATACTCCATACCGCAAGCGCACCACCATTGAGTTAGTGACCATCAGGTTTTGAAGCAATAGTAAGACATTTTAACTGTTTGATAGTGGTGGCCTATTAAGTGGGTAGGCCTGCTATATGCAATATGGTGACCAAAAGGCCATGGGTTCAAATCCTACCAGGGAACACCACCACTACAACACTTAACCTGAATGTTCCAAGGTGACTATCCTAATAATCTCATTGTAAATTGATTTGTATAAAAGTGGCTGCTAAATGAAGACAATGTAAGTTCTACTGCAGATATATTAGGGAACATGGCAGCTGCCCTAGCAGATATTAAATTCAAGGAGGTATGATTTAATCATTAAAACAGCAATAAGATTTACAATCACATAAAATGGATATTATCTACTATCAATCCTCACGGTATATACGTAAACTGTCAGAACAGCAAATGTGCATAGAAGGTCAATTAAACTCCACTTACGTGCAATAGCTAACTATATTACTGAACGCCTAACAATACTATTAACATGAAGATAAAAAAAAAACTTTGTTAAAATTGCTGAACTTTGAAGTTATGTAAATAAAGTAAAGGTGCGCGTGTTACCATGGCAACATCGACGGGATTATGTCATTACATCTATACAGGAAGGACGCATGCCACGAGAGGAAGAGGACGGAAGGGAATGCACAAATCACAAGGAGACACCAACCACCAGAGACAGTCCCTTTATTTTATACAATACCTCTTTATTAGCGCAGCTTTTTCAAAGTCTGTTCAGTTTGTTTATTCAAATCCATTCTACACAGGCACTTAAAAAGGCGTTGCAAAACAAAACAATACAGATGTATGCAGATCAGCACCCCCGACCGTCCCCCCCAAATCCAGAGAGAGAAAACAGGGTGGCGAGGGCAGGAGGGAGAAAGGGCCAGGGACATAATGTTCTACCAGCTAGGAGAGAAAAGCCGGTACCATAACCTGACACAGGCCAGCACATCTGTAGGCTGTGAGTGAATAGACCACAGTGACAAATACTGTACTGGATAAAGAGTAGACTAAGAATTTCCTCAATGGGTTATTCATAAGGGGGTTATTCATAAGGGTTGACCTTTGAGTAATGGGAGATATCTTTTTGAGAGGAAGCAGCTCAAGGCCTTACCAGATTTGAGGCACTGAAAAGAACCGTTTACTTCTCCCGGTAGCGCAGGCACTGTAACTATCCTGCAGGGAAATGCAGAGGAGCAAAAGCTCAATTCTGCCCGGAGAGAGTCTACCAGGCGTCCATCGTTTCAGCCCACTCAATGCTGCTCTGTGTCAGACTATGTACTCAGTGTGGAGCACAGGTTACAGTCAACTGCAGACTGCCGGGGCGTTGCAGATGCACTAAACGTCTACCACCACCATCCCCCCCCCCAGCCCCCCCCCCCCCTCCCCCGACAGCAATTCAAAAACCAGAGCGAAAACATCAACAGTGGTCTGTTATCAGTCCTGCCCCTTTTGCCCTGTAATCACCAAAAACATCATTAAGAAAAAGGAAAAAAATAAAGTCACCGTTCAAATACCCTCAGTGAGCAATCAAAAAAGATATTCATCAGCCAAGAATCACAGCCGCGGAGACACTCAGTGCTCCTATGACCCTTCCCGGTTACAGCAGGTAGACACAGCCAACCCCCCCCCCCCCTATAACATCTCAGTCTCCTGCTTCAATAGGAAGTAGGAGTCCAATTTCACTGAGTGCTGCGAGCAGCTGACATAATCGCAATCAAAAACAATGACAAAAATGCCCAGGTTATAAATAATGAATCGGGAGACGACCAAAACCTCAAATTCCCTACGCCCCAAGCTATTCCATATAGCGTTTGTGTTAGTGCTTCAATTGGTACGCTCACTACCATGGATCATGTTTGGCTTCGAAATCTATTGTCAGGAGTTTCTTTTTCCACCGGCCTTACTTTAAAAAGAGAGTCACTTGCACCTCTTTTGCATTCTTCTCTGTTTAGCTAGCTATGTACAATGGCAGCCTATGGACACCAGCAGAATCTATCAACTACACCCTCCGACCCTTGGCTTAAGATAGGCGTGGGACTGACTACGCAGATCCCCCAGTTCCTCAGCGCCAGTCCTCTTCGAGAGAGGACCAACCCGTCCTGCTGCTGTCCTCCTGGCCAAATGAACGGAGGTCTATCAAAAAAAGACATCAGCCCCGAGGTGGGGTTTTAGACAAGAGGCGAACGGTACTGGTCAGGCTGCTACCGCTAAGCATTAAGAGGAGAACAAAGAAGGCACCCGATGATGTGCAGACGGCTCTCTCTCCCTTCTAGGTTTGCTGTGCATAGTTTTAGTAACGAGTCACGGCCAGAGGGACCAGAGCCAGGCTGTACATGGCTAAACGGAAGTGCTTAGGTGGCCAATCTAGAAGACTAATCTCAATGTGAAGAGGTCTTCACGGAAGGGACAACCTGAATCCCGTCTTCGAACAAGCCATTCCCCCCCCCCCACTGTGATTAGAAACTCATTAAAGCTACAATTCCAGGACCGTCGCAGGAC
Organism: Galaxias olidus; assembly: GCA_026901105.3. Lineage (NCBI taxonomy): Eukaryota > Metazoa > Chordata > Actinopteri > Galaxiiformes > Galaxiidae > Galaxias > Galaxias olidus. Next base: position 104,094 of record JAPMUY010000349.1, on the reverse strand, counting down.
AGAAATCACTGAGATCAAATAAAACAGAGGGAAAAACAAGAATCAACATGGACACTGCTGTAATATTCAAGACCTCAAAAAACCTAATCGTTTTTCAGTCTGAAATCAGTTAGAAAACAGGAATAAATGAAATAATTAACAAGAGAATGGGTGTATTATACAAGGAGGTCTAGGGCTGAGCTTTAGGGCCTACTGGTCGGAGCCAGGTCTAAAAAGAGGTTGTGCACCTTTGCAAAGGAGATAACCCATTTATGATACAAGATAGTCTTCAACTGATCACACAAGAGGAAGGTTGTTCCCCTACCAGGTCCATATAACAACGTCGCGTGTAAACCCTGTCGGTCAAAGTCTATCTTTTAAACGGGCTGGATTTTCCAGAGCGATTCTTTTTTTCATATGGATCTCTACTTAGCTCTAAATACTCAAGTGATTAAGTGGTTGTCGTTCCTTTGTTATAGATGGACAGTCCCCCGGTGCAGACTGTACAAATTTGAAACCAAAAAGGGGATTAGCACCTTATTAACACACACACACACACGTTTGAGTGGAGTCTATTGAAATAAGGCTGGATAATGTGTGTCAACGGGCAGGGAAAGCAGTGGGCCCCTCCCCTCTAGCCCTTCCTCCCTCTCTCCTTCCTGGCCTGGGCTGACACACACACACAGGTGGGCCTGGCCACGGGATCTAGTCTAGCAGGGAAGGTTCGGCGGGGCGGATAATGGTGGGCCGGTGAGGAGGAGCGCCGGGGGGTCTTCGGCTGCAAAGAGGGAGAGAAGAGCAAGAACAGGAAGTGAGACCCAGGAGAAAGTCACGACACCAGCCCAGTGAGATAAAAGGAGGGAGGGAGGGAGGGAAAGAGACGCGGAGAGGTGAGACACAGAACGGGCAGACAGGAGGAAATAAAATAAAAAGCTTCTGGAGGGAGAATGTTGACAGGGAGGGTGAAAGTACATTAACAACCACCCAAAAATGACACTAAGTCCACCCAGGATACACAAGGACAAGTGAAGTGGCGGCCCCAAGTGGGGTAAGGGGACTGTCTCTTACCTGGGAATGTTGGGGGGCACACGGGCGGGCCTGTTGGGGATCAGTGGAGGGGCGCTGAAGGGGTCCGTGTTATTGCCAAAGGCGTTGACGGCGGGGCCCGGGCGAGAGGGGATGGGCGGCGCCCCGAAGGCCGGGGAGGGGTTTAAGGGGGGTCCCGGCGTTGGGCCTCGCACCGCAGGCGGACGGCTCGGGGCTGGGGCTGCCGCTGTGGCCGGCCGGCGCTGGGGGGTCGGGCTGCAGGACCACAACAACCGGGGAAGGAATTTATGAATAAAACACACAGACTCTGGTTTCCTGTATCGTCACTTCTAATTTAAAATGTCTCTGGAGTTACTCTGACTCGGAGACCTCCTAGACACGTTCCGTAATGCCACACCCCCCACCATCGCGCCCGCGGTGGTCCCTCACCTGCTCTCGGGCATCCAGCTGTCGTTGACAGGCGGGGGCACGGGGACGGAGATGGTGGTGGTGCTGATGTCCCCGATGATGTGCAGCGCCTCCTTCAGGGCGTGGTACATCTTGAGCATCTCGTCGCGGCGCTGCGCCTGGTCCACAGACTCCTCCATCAGGCTGTTCTGGTCGCCCGAGGAGTACAGGTAGGCCAGCAGCTCAGAGTGGATGAAGTCCTTGGCCTGAGAGGAGAGGAGAGGAGAGGAGGAGAGGGGAGAAGAGGAGAGGGGATGGCAGGACGGTCGGAAACAATCAAGTGAGACAAAGTAAAGGGGGAATAATCACTTTGTAAACACCCAGCCTAGATCCACGAGTCCCTAACCATCCTAACCAAGTCAAGCTTTTAAATATCACACAAACACAAGCGCGTTTAAAAAAAACGGCATCTTTAAAGTGAATATGACGGGAGTATTTTTCACGGGATGGTAACATCCGTCACGGCGACTCACGTTGTTGATCATGAGGTGCATGATGGTCTTGGGCATGAGGTCCCGGATGGTCTTGTTGACGATGCTGCTGTACGAGTCCACCAGGTTGCGGATGGTCTCCACCTGGCGCTCCAGCTGGGGGTCCATGGAGAAGGTGTCCGCTGGGGCCGCGTCCTCGTTGTCCACCTGGGGGGAGGGGAAAGGGAAAGACACACACACACACACACACACACACACACACACACACACACACACACACACACACACACACACACACACACACACACACACACACACACACACACACACACACACACACACACACACACACACACACACACACACACACACACACACACACGTCGGGTCTGGCTTTGTCTTTGTCCACACACTTCAGCCATTCTTTTGTATAATTGGATAAACTACAATAGATTATGTAGCTCCGCTCCGTGACTGTAGTAGTACAAGAGTAGCGGTACTGGACCGCCGTTGGGCTGGTCACTATCCCTGTACCTGGTCCTTCTCGGGGTAAACTCCGGCCCTGAGAAAGGAGGCCTTCCAGCTGTCCACGTCCTCCTGGGAGTCACAGGCCAGCTCCACCTGGCGCAGGTCCTTGTACACGTTCCTGCGGGCGGGGGAGAGCGAGCGGAGGGAGCCGTGGTTAGTTAGGACCTCGGTGCAAAGCTGTCTGGTGGGGGGGGGGGGGGGGGTTGTCTACGGCCGTACGACACCACACTGACCTCTGCTCGGTGTTGAAGATGGCAAAGATGTGCTTGGCGGACATGAAGCCTTTCTCCACGTCTCTCAGCTTCAGATTATCCAGAGGCAGCATGTACTTCTTCTCCTTTTCCTATTTTGACACACACACACACACACACACGGCCGCAGAGTCTAGTACGTACAGTCGGATGAAAAACCGGAGTACGGAAATTGCCGAAACGTCAAGCCTTCTCTTGGCCGTGATAGAAGGGTGATGACTGTGCACTAGTGCATTTTGCTCCGTAAATGAGCAGACACGGTGGAATGTATTTCCTCTGTCTGGGAGACCACCAAGCCGATGAGAAGGAGGGGAGGCAGGGAGGAGGAGAAGAGGAGGGAGTGGGGCAGTCGGGCTTGGGGGTGGGTGCCAGCTTTCACTTGAGCTGAAGCATCTGGAAACGTTTAAGTCTGCTCTAACGCAGAGCGTAGCAAAGTCCCAACAGTTACATCACTCAGGGCTCTCAAGGCCCTGCCCCCAAAACACACGCACACACACACACACACACACACACACACGAGAACACAAAGATGCACAGACACACACACAACCAAATACCTCCGCACTGGCATGAAAAGGCAAACATACCTGCACTTGAACACAAACACACCACGGTCCTTGGCCTCATTAACACGGTGGCATACATTAAAAACTGCCACACAGTCACGCCGTTTCTCTCGCACGTACACACACACACACACACACACACACACAGACACACAGACACACAGACACACATCCCCCCACGTCGGCCCGCCCCCAGTAACCCAGTACGATTTCCTGCAAATTCCAAAGTCAGATCCCGGCTGGAACATTTCAGCCAGCCTGCCACGTCAGTTTTCCTCCACCACCGCCGTCCCTCGCTCCTTCTCTCCGACCAGTCGGCCCCGTTCTCTGGCCTTTTTGGACACAAAGGTCCGCAGACGCACGGTTTCAGTCGCTTTTTCAAATGTGCTCGGAAGGTTGGAGGTTACGTTGGCCTTAAGCTGTGATCAATGGCGGTTATCTTTAAAGAGCGTTTTCTTTTACTGGCCGAGTGGATATGACCCGGGCCTTGCGCTTCACAATGGACCAGCTGGTGAGTACAAATTGATCTCAGCTCAAAATGATTGTCAATCTATCCTGTGTTCAATTGTACTAATTCCACTCAAATATCCCATCTTACAATACAAATTAACCGAAGCAGTGAGGCTATTTTTGTTCTGACTCAATTAAGAATGAATATTGAAGCTTTCGCTGCAGAGATGACTCTCAGTATGCTGCTTTGGGCCGATTTGTAAAAATGACCTGAAAGTTTTATTTTTAACTTTGAGACTTGCAAAATCCCAAATTGCATTAGTCAAAACGTGTATTTGTAGGGCAGATCTATTTGGATTATCTGTGTGTGGCTGTTTAATCAGGCGGGGTTGATAGGAATGTTTACTTTCTCTGCCCTCTGTCCCCTTTTCCCTAGGGCACTGACCTGCAGCCACAACGACCGCGGGGCCCTTCCTCCCGCCGGCCCCCTCACCCCCCCGCCTGCCCAGTGTTCAGACTACCTGTTCATCAGGCTGCAGCTGAACAGTAGTCTGCACATTGGTTAGGCTGGGCCGGGACACACACACACACGCGCGCCCGCCCACTCACTTCTCGAGGGACGGGAGACGACGCATCAGCCAAGGCTAGTCCCCCGGCTGGCAATGCGATCGCTGTTCTTAGTCACTAGCTAGAGGTAGGCTGGCTTCGGTTTCAGAACATGTTTGCTCTAGAGACAGTGTCTTACCTCTTCGTCCTTGTACCAGGAGAGGGACTCTGCCGTCAGCACAAACCAGTACTCCTTAGAGCCTCCTTTCATGATGCTGATGTTGAGTGTCAGCCAGCCTTTTCGAATCACCTGCGTGACGAGAGGTGGGACGGAGAGAGAGACAGGGGAAGGGCAGCAGGGGAAAAAGGGCAGGATAAAGGTGTACCAGGGGGAGGGAGTTAAAACACTGGTTGGTCAGAATCAGAGGTATTGTAGCTATGTAAAGGCTGTGTGGAGTTTTGTCTGTTTACCTGATGGTGTGATGCATGTTTTACCTACAGCTTTAATAAACATCTTACCTTTGTCCATTAGTTTGTTCATTAATTACTAACAAAATACCCTGTCAATTGACTAAAGTAGGTATATGTATCAAACCTATATTAATGTCTTGACACATGAGGTATAAACTTTATAAGTAGGAACTGAGTTTGTAATAGAAAAAACTGTACACAAAACAATCCTCTACAGAAAGAGACGAAGATAAAAATAATTTAATCTTGTTCCGTTTCATGGAACGGAGAATTACATCAAACAACGTGGGACCATATGGTGTCCACACCATGCAGGGCCCACAAGGGTTCAAAGACCAAAGGTCGGCGGTGGTATGTTAGGGTCAGCAGGTCAGTGAACGCTAGTATATACACAGCTAGTTAAAACAGACACGGGTTAGTGAGGTTAATTTGACGGAGGTACACACTCCAGAAAGCAGAGTCGGGGCTTAAGACCTAGCCTAGTACTGGAGAGAAGAGACACTGGGGATTCACTGCAGATCCTCAACAACTGAACAACAGTTGATGGAGAAAAGGAAGTTATATGAAACGGGAAGGTCAACAGAAGAGGAAGTACAAATGTGAGCAACAGGCAGAATTGAGTAGTTTAATTTGGCAACGTGTTATAGAGGAGAGCAACTTGGCCTAAATTTCTCTCTTTTTAGCACCTCGTTACAACACTGGCTCTTGCTGTGTTAAAAGCCTCAGCAGAAATATTATTGATCCTAATAAAGGAGGCTTTCGTCCTAAGCTGGATAAGCCGTATTAATGTCCACTTCAAATCTGCCATCTGCCCCTATTCTCTCCCTCTCCATCCTCGTCAAAGCACTTGATTAAAACAACGAGGAAAAGATGAATTAGCAAGGAAGCGCAATGGGACACATGGAACGGGTGGCTCTAACATAGGAGTTCAATTGGTAGTTTGCCTTGGAAGGAAAAAGCCTAAAACCCCTCAGGTACATGAACAAGTTGATAAAGTCAGTTGGGACTGACAAGTAAATGTAAAGTGCGATTAGTGAGATGCTTTTGTTTCAATATGGTTTGGGTCTTTGTTAAGCTACTGGTTGACAGACATTTCTATACACTTAAATTAAATGTATTATTATATTTCTCTATCAAAAGAGGTCAAGTGTCCTTTAGGCTATTTTTCAATTAATTTAACCTTCAATCACTTTTATTACAAACAACCATTGAATAAAACTGCTAATTATATTTGATCATGAAATCAAATGGGTCTTGACAGTCATTCCAAATGTTAAAACAATTTCAGAAAAATCTATTTAGACTCTTAATTGAATCAGGGAGTCAGTTTGCCTTCCAGTCCCAGATTGAAATAAGATAGATTTGAAGTTTGATCATATTTGTTTGAGAAAAATCAACAACCTCAAAGCCTTGAAAACTAAATAATTTATAAAGTTTGGAAGATATACATTTTAGATTAAACTTATTTGTATTTAAGGACAGGAGTAAATATTAGAAACATGCAATTATAAGATAAAGAAAGTGATTTATTTGTTTAACTATGGTTGTGTGGTCAGAAAATTTGAAATGAACGGCAAAAAAAAATAAAAGAAAAACACGATTCAAGCTCTCTTGTTGTCCCCAGTGATGTTCAGGTTGATTCTCCACAAGGCAAACTGCTGGTAACCCTGCTCGGAGCAGCAGGAGCACATACCAAAGGCTAGAGAACTGACGCCCGTCACTATCCCTACAACGACAAACCGTTCCATCCCCTCTCCTCTTTCACAGAGAACCTTGACATCAAAATCCACACGGTGTCACTCAGAATTGTTTGATATTTAAAAAGGCTGTCATAGAGTCACTCTTTTTTCCATAGTTTCTTCAGTTTTTCAAGGAAAAATAGAATAGAAATGTTAGTAGCCTTGCATTCCATTTCTCCAATTAAAAGACAATTACTGTCTTGTTAAACGAAACAAAGAATTACTGAGCAAAACCTGGATGTTATTGAGATGACCATTACCAATTACAGGTAACAGTGAACAGGTACCAATTGTATCCAAGATTGGACTCAATCTCAGGCTCGCTATAAATCTAAAGACTCTACCTTCTCCGCCTCGCACTCTCTCAGTCCGCCAAGCTGTTTGGGGGTGGAGACCACATGACCAGAGACAAAAAAACAAAACAAATGGCTCATCACTGTGAGAAGCGTCCGCTCTCCTGTAATGGTGGGGAGGAGTTACCAGGAGCGAGCTGTGTAAGAGCCCTATTAGGCCTATCACTACCTACGTCTCTCCCTCTCACACCCCCACCCCCCGAACGTGTTACGGAAGGGCTGACAGCGGACGACCTCAGTTCTCCTGCTCGGCTGACCCCCTGCTGTTCCCTGACAGAGTGTGGCTTAGGGCTGCGGGGTACTTACCAGAATCTCACCCTGCAGAGGTGGGGAAGGCGGGAGGGGTGGGGTGAGGGGGTTAAGGCAAAGGATGGCAGGACAAATCCAAGCAGAGAGAAAGAGAGGAAAACCAGCGAGGCGTGAAGGGAAAGAGAAGTGGAGGTTTGGGAGGAGGGGAGGCATGGTGGAAGAGGAGGTGGGAGGAGGCAGAGTAGACAGGTTCAAAGAGAATAGTTGAAGAAAGATGTACGATGCATTTTAAGGTGGGGAAATACATCAAAGAAAGGAATCCATGAGACAGCCAAAGAGAAAGAGAACGAGAGAGAGAGAGAGAGAGAGAGAGAGAGAGAGAGAGAGGGAGCAAGAGAATTACATGCAATTAAAATTACTTCAAGTATACCACAAATTAGTTATTTTACATTTGTTGCTTCATTAAATGCTGGCTGGCTCCATGCACATTCTGAATTTCAATACAAAAGTGCAGTGAGTTAAAACCAAACAAACACAAATCTGCAATTAATTGTTGTGGGGGGGGGGGGGTCATACCTGGGTTGCATTTCACAGCATGCAAACAGTGGTTAAAAGATGGATGGAAACAGAGGCTAATTTCAAAAGTGCAGTCGAGCAAGTTTTGGGTACTTCATTTAACGTAACTCACTGACGTGACTTGTCCCTCACTGAAATCACGTGACCCAACACGCCGCCCTTTATATGTACGTACACGCCAATGTGTAGAGTGGATCATCGTGAGGTGGTCAGGGCATGACATGATTTCCAAACACAAACATGACATGACTGAAGTATTCACAAAACATGTGTTTAGTAGAAACACTTCACATAAGATTCACCTAGGTAACAACAGTGTGGACCACAGAGGAAAAAGGAGTCACTACAATCACAGAGTGTTGGGGTTAGCTAAATCGGTGTGGGGCAGGGATCCCTTTGCTGCGGTAGCAGCCTTAGGGATGTAAGTGGGGGGGTGTCACGGGCAGTTATATGGGGCTTTATACTAAATACAAAACACGGGGCCTGGTTAAAAGGTAGTACCGAGAACAATCATGGTGCTGGTTAGGGATGGGCGCACGTCAAAGGAGCTAAACTAGACATGGAAGTGGGTGAGGGGGGAGGGGGGGCAGGAATGGATTGAGTGACAGTTGTGTGACAAAAGTGTACCTGGTTAGGGATGGCCCTCTTCTTGTTAGCGGCTGTGTTCCTCTGCTGGGCACTGTCACCGGAGGAAAGGGCCAACGCAAAGGAGAGATGAGCGACCACAAAAAAACAAAACAACACTGTCAATATTACACAGAACAAGAGCCAAGTCATCGTAAACAGTACATAGAAATATCAAATGTATATTCTGTCCTGATGGAGCGCCTGTCACACGTGTGCAGAGTGGTGTGGGGTGGGGTGGGTACAACAGTGGAGGAAGGCACAAAACAAAGACCCGCCTGTGTGCCAGCAGACAGCCCACCTGGTGTTGCCGTGCCCTGTGGGGCTACCGTCGTCCAGCCTTCTGAAGTCAAGACTGAAAGTGACGTCGGGAGAGCGTTAAAGGAAAAGAAAAGAAAAACACCCCTTCCGCTGATCTCACACCATTCTCTTGCATGCGTGTGAAGGAAACCCACAAGCGCTCGCCGGGCGTCCCCGTTATGGCTCCGGGTCGGCCACGGCCGTGAGGCAAGCTTCACACGGCGTCATGCTCGGAGGCCAGCTCTGAACGGCCACACTGGAGAACCGAAGGGGTGGAGCACCAGTGGGGTCCTCCCACACCGCCCAGCGGACACCAGGGAAAACATGCAATCTAGAGCCCCGCCACTCGACCCGGAGCACTTACCGACGCGGCGGGCGTCACGGCGACGACCACAACTCGGTAGCCTAGCGCACTCAGAGCGAGGGCTCTTCAGTAATCAAACTACCGGGGAGGGTCGAGAGGACGTATCCGCCCAGCCTCGAGGCGCGCTTGATTGGGCTGCATGGAGAGCTCCGAACCCAGAATACCTATCCCTGAGCCTGACCTACGCCCATGGCCCAGACAATAGTGGGCAGGGCACGCATCCACAGTCAACTCTGAACATACCATTCTGATGAGACTGCTGCAACCAAAAGCACGGGCGCTGCTAACAGATACAAACGTTTAAACAAATGCAACGTAGGAACAGACTGACTTTTACATTCTGGCCATCGGAAGGAAAAGCACCTCGTCTCAAATAGACACTGAGCTATTGGCCTCACCCTCTTGAAAAACGGAAAAGTCCAGTATGTCGTACAAGTGCACCTCACGGGAGCAGGCAGCACACAGTTAATAGGGGGTCACACCCGTTACCAACCACAGTGTGCTGGTGGGATGCAGTGGGGGGGGGGGGGGGGCAGGGGTCAGACTATGGACCAGCGCCGTGACAGCCCAACAGGGGGGCTCACACCTCTGCGGGCTGTGATGGGGCTGATCCACAGGCTAGGGGAGGCACGGGGGAGGGGGATGCGTACTTGGCAAAGCCGATGAAGTCCTCGTGGTTGGTGTTGATGTAGGACAACTCAATGTCAATCAGCAGCAGGACCTTGATTGGGGACGGTGACAATTAGAAGGGAGAGAGCAAACAGAGTTCTTGTCAAGTACAGAATGGAATCGTTGAGATAACTTTGTTCTCTTACAGTAAACGTGATGTGGTGTGTTGGAAGCGTGTGTGTGTGTGTGTGTGTGAGAGAGACAGTTCGGACCTGGTCCTTGGTCTTTCCCTCTCTCTCCCGGACGTAGGTGGTGACGATCCTCTCGGTCTCCTCTCTGAGCCGGGGGTAGGAGCCCAGCTGCAAGGGAGCACATCAAAACACTGCAGCACAGACTGTATGTAAACTCACGCACGCCCTCCATAAACTCAACCCTCAAACACACACACGCACACGCACATACACGGAGAGCCGGAGTTAGCATAGAGCAGTCGGTAGGCTTACCCGTGAGAACCCAGTGAGGAGTTTGAGAAAAGTGGAAGGAGCACAGGATGAGGAAGGCACAGACTTAACAAACACACGCCTCTTATCGCATGCACCTAGGAAGTATGTTTGCGGTCTGTGCGGAAACTAGGCATTTACCATCAGATGGAGATGTGCTATTGTAAAAGAGCTGAAACATTGACTCATGCGGTGAGGGCAAAGGTCCATGAGGTGTATGTAGCGTGTCAATGGAAAAACTCAATCGGAATTTGACAAATGAGCATAGTTCAAATGTAAAATGTAATGTAAAAATATATATTTGGGAGTGTACTTAACAAATGGAGCCATCCCAAGCTGATGGTAAGGTTGGCTATTACTTTAGATTAGCGAACGCTAGCATTGGTTAGTGGAGAGGAAGGCGAAGGACAGAACGAGATGAAGGAGCTTCTTTAAAAGAAGCGATAATAGACAGAGACAGAGATCGTGGTGTGGTGGGTCTGGGGTGGGTGTGCCGGTTGATAAGCAGGTGTTGGGAGGGGTGGTGGGGGCGGAATTGAACGGTGCAGTTCCCCGTCTGTCCACAAGATGGCGGCTGAGCAGTGTTGCTATGGTAACCCTCATTTTAAGCGACTGGAGAGTCCTGAGAGACCAGCGGCCTGTTTGCATCGTCTCCCTCACGCTGACTTCCCGTCCGGCTGGGCAGAGGCCATAACTTCAATCTGCCGCGCTGGGTCAGTGAGGGAGCTTAGCCTTGTGTTCTCTGCCGTCCACCGCCTGACACCCTGAGGCTCGGCTCTTGAGGAGGGAGGGAGGGAACGAGGGAGCGAGGGATGGAGGGAATGAAGATGGGAGGTGGAGAATCACTTGAACGTGCCGGAATCAAAAAACGGTGGAGAGCGGGTGAACGGGATCAGCAGTCGGGGGAAATTTGAAGACGCGGCTTCAAATTGTGGACGTGATTTGCGAGCCGATGCTGGAGATCGGGCGGGAGCTTCCACCAGAGGAGGGAGGGGGGGAGACGGGATGAAGGGGGTGTACACACAATCCAGGCACTGAGGACGGATGGCGCAGGGGGGGTGGGGGGCTGATTTGATTAGGGCTGCTCCTTTTTTTGGGGGGGGGGGGGGTTGGGGGTATTCCCTCTTTCCAGGTCTCTACCTTGACGGCACTCTTCATGACGAGCGCGGTCAGCTCACACACCACCATGTCCACACATTTCAGGCTGGGCTCTCTCAGCTTGAGGATCTGCTTCTTGACAATAGCCTCAAAGGCAAGGTCAGGGGTGAACAGCCCAGTTCTGGAGGGGATAGGGGGCCGGTGGGAGATTGGTGTTTGGCAGGTGGGCAGTACAGAGACCGGTAGAAAGAGGAATAGAAAGAGAGAAGAAAGGGCAGGGGAGAGACAAGATCAAAGGGGGAAAAAAATAGAGGAAATAAAAAAAGAGAAGATCTTTGTTTAGTAAGTTAGTCCTCCATATTTCTTTACAGCTACATATCACGCAGTGGAGAAGGACAAGCCGCAGGTCGTCCCCCCCCCCCCCCCCAGGTTGAAAAGGGCAAACGTTGGCTTGCTCGTCACGCCCTCCTCGAACCCAAAAAGGCTGTGCATCAGTACCGGGACAAGCTGTGTGCTCGGCTGTGTGTGTGTGTGTGTGTGTGTGTGTGTGTGATGTGTGATGTGTTAGGCGTCTATCTGTCTGGCGGCGGCGGGACCTGCAGCTTGTCCGAGCGAGACCGGAGATGCTCGGAGGGGGGGGGGAGGGGGGTTAACGGCCGCGCCTCCCCCCCAGCCCATCGGGTCTCCGCGGCCACAACACCACCACACCCGTCACAACACTCCACCAAACGACAGCATCGCCTGCACAGAGAGGGGGCTGGGAGGGCGGGGGAGCGGAGCGGGGCGGGGGCAAACTGCACACCGTCGGTGTCGAGATCAAACCGGGGCCACGTCTGCACCCTTAGCCACCAACACGGCTTCTGCAGAAGAACAGGCCATGGGGAGACAACGGTCGTGTGCCAGTGTACCCCCACCACACTCCCCCCACAAAACCCTCCTCCTCCTCAGGGGTGCCCCCTTGTGGCCAGGCTAGGTCGGGAGATGCCGGACACCTGCAGTACCTTGTTGGTGCACTGCCTGACTGTGTTGATGAGCTCCTGAATGACCAGATCGATACATTTGAGACAGGGCGTTTTCAGCTTAATGATCTGCTTTTTCACGATGGCCTCAAACGCCAGGTCGGGGGTGAACAGGCCCGTTCTGAGGACGCACAGAGACAGAGACACGTTGGCAGACACAGGAGAGACACAGCCAGGGTCAAACAGAGAGAGAGAGAGAGAGTTAGGGGGACAGAAAGACAGGCGGTCAGAGAAAGAGAGAACCAGGAAGAAAAAAAAGACACGTATACTCAGAAAGGACCAACAGGTTATTACAGTAGACAAAAACAAACAGAGTTAGACAGAGAGTAAACAAGCAGACGGACACAAATAGAATGTCACAAACAAACAGACAAATAAACACAGACTGCCAAGACAGTCGCATGTCCAGCCAGGACAACGGGTGAAGAGAAACACAGCTTACACACAAACATACGCCAGTACGATTATGTGCCAAAGGAGACAGACAAAAAAAAGAGGCGGAGAGGAAAAGGTGAAGGGAACGGGGAGTGGGAATAAAAAAAAAAACGGTTAAGATTTCCCAGGGCAACATCATCCATTTGCAGAGAAAGGTTTGTTGTTGTCAGTCAAGGACTAGGCCTACGTGTGCTGCATAACTGTGTGACGGACAGCGGTTTACTGGCAGTGAGGCGGGAAGGGTAATGCTATTTGCTTTGGGAGAGAGGGAGGCGGGACTAGACGTTGTGACTGATGGCGAGGGGAAGCTCTTGACGTCTGCAGGGTGGTGCGTCTCGTAGCCGCTGGGAGAAAGGGGATCGGCTCCTCTCCACTTGCCTGACACCGTGGACGTTCTTGATGGCGTGGCTGATCTCCCTCCTCAGCTCCTTCTCATCGAAAACAATCTGGGGACGAGACGGACACACAACGAACATTTTTGTGGTGTCCCACATTCCGCCCCCCCGTGCTGAAATAACCCACGCAGAGTAACGGGCTCCACAGGGGCCTGGTTAGACAGGCTTAGAGGGGCCTAACCTTGACCAGCTCGAAGGGGAAGCGCTCGTGGAAGATGCGGTTGATCTTGGCGCCCCCCGACAGCTCGTTGGTGTCCACCTGGTCCCCGGAGCCCTCGATGCACTTCTCAAAGTCCACGCCGAACTGCTGCACCATCCTGGAGGTGGGAGAAGGACAGCGGGAAAAAGAGTCAGTGTTTACGTACTAAGCAGTTCAAACACCTCTTGACCTTATATTTTGTTTGTCACTCCAAACAACAGTTCTGTAAAAAATGGACAAAGAAAAAGAAAAGTTGTGGCTTTCCGTTGGGTGTCTGTCTGTCCGTTCGTCACTTACTGCAGCAGGGCCTTGGTCTTGCGTGTGGGGTCGTCGGGTCGGAAGTTCTTGTACTCCTCCACCTCCTTCTCCAGAGACAGCAGCTGGCTCTGCAGCTTGCTGCGTAGCCCGGGGAGCGTGTCCCGGATGTGGTTGGTCAGTTGCTAGGGAGAAAAAAAAAAGCACGATTGTGAAAGCACATAAAAAAACGAAAGGAAGCGCGGACCTAAAAAAAACCACCCGACCAAGAAGACCCGCGGTCGATAAGAGAGACGATGCAAAACTGCCCCGGGCTCAATCTGACCTGGTTGAGGGTCTTCTGCAGATGGGGGGTGCCCATGCGCTCGGCTATGTGCCTGTAGGCCGGGTGGGACAGGAAGAACTTCCTCTCGGCGGCCAGCGCGGCCTTGATGTCCTTCCTCCCGTCGATGTCCTTCTGACTGCGGTTCACCACGCCGATGTAGCCTGCGGCACAGACACACAAACACGTTGACTCCCGGGGGAGGAGGCGGGCCGTGTACGGGGGTCAGTGGCTGTGGCGAGCGGCCCACCTCGACGCAGGGGCAGCAGCTTGTTCTCCAGGATGTCCTTGGCGTCGGTCCCCTCGTCCATCAGGTCCAGCTTGGTGATGACGCCGATGGTGCGCAGACCTGCATTTGCAACGGCAGTTCAATAAACCATAGAAATGAACAGTCGACCGTTCAATTGTCTAATTTGGTTTGCTGATGACCACTGGATGTTAGGAAAAACTTCATACATGCATACTTATAGATATGGTGCATATTTAGCCAGTCTTTACTCAATAGTGGTCATTAGAAAAGTAAACTAGAGCTAAATCCTTAGACTAACAGGAATACATTTTTTTATTTTAAACAGACTATAAACTGGATGAAACTATTTATTTTAGACAGACTATAAACTACTTTTGACGGGAGCACATCGTTCTTTGTTTCTTGTCTACTTTCTATTTATAATGAGCCGAGTATGCGTTTTCCTTTTCTGCGTTTATCGTTAAAGCAAACATCAGCGGATAACGTCAAAACAATAATGGGCTGCGCAGCCTCCGCCCCCCCCCATTCCTCGTCCTTCCTCCAGACCTCCTCTCGCGACCGGCCTCTTTCCCGTGGCCGACTCCGTACCTTGTGGGTCCACCTCCTTGGCGATCTTGAGGGCGTCCGAGTTGGCCAGGTCAGTGTTGGCGGGCGTGACGGCCAGGATGAGGCAGCTCTCCTTGGTGATGAACTGCAGCAGCATGTCCCTGATCTGGTGCTCGATGTCCACCGGCTGGTCCCCCACCGCCACCTTGGTCATGCCCGGCAGGTCGATCAGGGTCAGGTTCAGCACTGCAGCACAAACCAACACGCACGGATCAGGACCGGGGACTTTCAAGGAACGCGTCGTTAAATAGATCTAACAAGCTTTCTGAACAGTATGCCAAGGAGAGAGGAAAGGTCTGATGTTTGATTCTGTGATCAGCAAACATTTGGCTGCAAGTAGGGGTGTGTTTGAATAATGGCTAACTTTACCATTCGGGGAGTAGACTCTCAGGTTAATTGGGATGGGCGAGATTCCCTTGTTGGAGCCTGTGATCCTTTCTGTCTCGGCCTCGATCTCGCTCCGCACCTCGTCAAAGTCCACAAACTTCTTCCCTTTACAGTGCAGGAACTCGGCAAACTCTAGAAACCGCGAGAGAGGGAGTTCAAGTCACCAACATAGAAAGAGGCAGGGACTGGGAGTAAGAGACAGAAAGACAGGGAGATATTGAAGCAGACAGAGGACAGTGTCTATGTTGACAGGGGGGGGGGGGGGGGACCCACATGCAGGGCAGGAATGAAAGCAGACGAGTCTGGAACTGAGACTCACCGGCTTTGTTGTTGACCAGCTGCAGAATGAGGGGTCTACGGGTGACGATGCCCGATCCACGTGGAAGAAAGTCCCTGAGGGAGGGAGAGAGGGACAGAGAGACAGACAGACAGAACACCAGAGAAGAGACAGAGAGAGAGAGAGAGAGAGAGAGAGAGAGAGAGAGAGAGAGAGAGAGAGAGAGAGAGAGAGAGAGAGAGAGAGTGAAAGCAAGAGTGAAAGCAAGAGAGAGGAAAGCAGACAGGAGACAGGACGGAAAGGGCAAGGGAGAGGAAAACGAAAGCAGTAATGAGTGGGAGAGGAACGGGTTGAAAGCCAACACATGAGAGAGGAAGGAGGGGAAAAAAAAATAGTAGCAAATTATTCATCAAACTCGAGGCCAATTTCCTCAGAGCGTGGCCTGTGGTGAATTGATCACGGCAAGGGAAGTTCACGCCTTCAACCTTCCATGCAACACATAAGTGACATTTTCCACCATCATCATCATCATCCTTTCCATGCAGATCAATTCACTCACGCCCACTTGTGCTGTTTCAGCCGCATTGATTTTGTAACGTCGCCTCCCTCTTTCTATTGATGTGCTCACTTTCTAGCAATACAAAAGCAAGGAGCCTCTTGGGTAGATAGTTTCAATAGACCAGGATCAGGCTAAAGTGTGTGTCTGGGTATGTCGATATGGTAGATAGTGCCCAAGATAAGAGATGGACATCTTAGACTCAGGTTAGGCCGCTAACACTTGGTGTGGATGTTCTCTGACACTCGCACATCTTTTCCCATGTCAAACTCCTAACATTAAGATTCATTTCTGGGAAAAACACTCCAAACGGGGACTTTCCTCCTCAGAGTATGTGCACGTGTATGCTGCTCTTAAAGTGACAGAGCCCCTGAGGAACGTCAGCCACCCACCAAGGCTGCTGAGTCAGCTCTCTGGCCTGAACGGGTACTAGACTAGCACACTGCATCTGCTGCTAATCAGTGGACGCAAACAAACTGGGTAGGGGAAAGGACTTGCAGCCTCGTCCTTACTGCCTAACCTACATTCTACCTCAGGCTCAGTCAGGCGGATGCTTCGGGCTGGAGGACAGAGTGTGTGTGTGTGTGTGTGTGTGTGTGGAGGGGACCCAGCCTGCTGCTTGAGACTGGGAGCTATGTGTCAGCCACAGGACAAGGCAGCAGGCTGGGGCTAGCATATGCTAACTTCAGTGAGCGGTGCTATGACCTCCTGTTTGCAGAGCCGCTCTAACAGTGGGAACATTCTGGATGGTCTGGGTTCAGCGCGGGTCGAGTGTTGTGCATGTGTGCTGCACATAATGAAGGCGGCTGGAGCGGGCCTTTTCCACAGCGGTAGGGGGGGGGGGGGGATAGACAGCCCTGTCATAAAGAGGACAGGAGAGAGAGTGAGAGTGTAGGAGCGGGGAGAGAAAAGGGGACGAGGAGGCGGCCAGTCTAAATGCAGTGGACAGACACCTGAGGAGGCTGACCCCTCCACGTGTTCATGTGTTCGTGCGTTAATGCCGTGCGCAAGTTGCGCCGCGCTGCCACTCTTTTCGCCGGAGCTCTATGGGCCGTTTCACCCCCTCGGCTGGCGGCCTCCCACTCGCATAGGCAGGCGAACACAGCGAGACACCAGCGCGTCAAAACAAAGGGTGAAAACGCTACTTCTTTGAAAACCAGCTTTTACTCTGATGGGCTGCTCCACAGAGCATCATTGACACAAAGCCAGGCTAGAAATGAAGCTGTATACATTCCTCTTCAAGTGACAGCGGAGTCAGACTTGTGGGGAGGCGAGCGGGCCGGAGTCCATTATTGATGTGCTGTAAATGATAGACGAGGCCGAGCAGATTGTGTATCATTTCATGCATTATGGATGGCCAAGCCAAGAGCAGCCTCCCTTCGAACAGAGAAGGACACACACACACAGAGAGAGAGAGAGAAAGAGAGAGAGAGAAAGAGGACGGCTAGAGAGGGAGAGGAAAAAAGGAGAAAGGCAGCCCGTCGATGCCAACTCCCCTCCCCCCGCTGCCTGTTGCCCCTGACAGTCTCTGCCTCTCTTAACTAGACAGCAGAACCACTGACTCGCACGCCTCACTTCCACCACGCACGTTAGCCCGCTCCGACCGATGCTCCTGATAGATGGGAAGGACGCCTGTCCGGCCGGGGCAGTGGCAGGCTGGGCTGGATCGGATCAGAGCACGGAGGCACTGTTGAAGCCCACCAGACACAGTGTTGTCCCACAGGAGTGGCAATTAGCACAAGCATGTGTCTGAGGACTAATGGGATTAGGTCCTCTATTTACCCAGGCTGCTCTGATGGCTGACTGATGGGGAGGGGAGTTCCAGTAGAGTATATGAATTCTGATGATTACAGCAGCATTCTCGAGTCACACGCACGTCAAAGTCTGTCCAATTAAACTCCCTAAAACAAAGATGTTTAGCTCGCTTACGTCCTAGACTTTCTGATGTCAGACCGTCTTGAACACAAATTATACCGACACTCACAATTTTTTGCTTGGGACGTCTTTTCCAACTAGTGTTCCATTTGCGTGCTGGTTTCCCTTAACCTTCAGCCTAACCAAACCCAGTCCAACGGGTTAATCGGTCTCAAATCTACAATTCAGTATCCAGCCCTTGCGATAGAAGCCCCGCCCTGGCCAGCTTGTTGTGCCAGATATGACCTCCATACTCCCGCCCTCGGGGAGTATGACATCACTGCCCAGACGCAGGCCAAGCGGAGACCTCGTGGTCCTCTCGAAATTGAACGTTATTCATGGTTCGATAACACACGCATTAAATTACTGGGGAGAGGGCACGCTGGGAAAATAAAACGTATGACTGGACCAAAATGAAATTTAGGCCGAACAGAGCAATCTGCAGGATCCCAGGGGAAATGTTTTATCTCAGCGGTTAAGAATAAGCTTAAAAGGCAGTTTGATTGTATTTCTTGGGTATGTTTGTTTGGCAAACGTTATGTTAACAGCATTTAGGCAAAGTAGCTGAACAAAGGGCAGCCTTGCAAATAGGACGCACTCTCCTTAATAGAGCGTGGAAAGAGAAAATCAGCAGTTCTTACACATTCATTCAGCACTTTGCTAAAATATATGCTTTAGAATGAACATTGACGGCTCTGGTTATTATTTATTAGGATCAGAAGCCAAGGTAAAAACAAAATTAATAACGGAAGTTTCCTGTGCCTGGAAGCTGGAACACATTAACGTACAGGCAGGCGCTCACGCTACGAAAACGTCTGTAAACAAAAACGCAGAGCCCACAGAGATAGACAGACACAGTGGCTGAGTCGGGGTGATTAGATCAGGTCAAGATCTCATTAAGAGGCATGCCTGGCACTCTGTTGTTCAGGCCCGCAGAGAACCACCAGGAATAGGCACAGGGAAGAAGCCCTGGTCCGCACCTACACCGTGGTAGCCAAGCTCCAAAGTCAGCCTGGGAGGGAAGCGAGCGAGCCAGGCGGCTGCGAGTCCACTTGACTTGTCGACGGCGGACATAGCACCTGGGAGAGCGAGGTGCTGATTCGACAGGACCGCCAGATCCATCACACCGCTTGGTCACAAACTCTTGCCACTGGTCACGCCGCTTGGTCACAAACTCTGCCACCGGTCTCACCTCTTTCAGCGGAACTAGGCTGAAGTGATGCCACGTTCATCACCGGTCTGATGCTTCCGAGTGAGGGCAGGAAAGACCATTAAGAGGGGCAGTCCGGCAGATATTTGCCAGTCAAACGCAGCGAGTCGGTCGGCCCCTCAGCCAGCCAGCCGACCACAGCTGAACATGACAGAGCAGCTTGCCTTTTGGGCGGGCGAAAACAAGAGGGAGGAGGGGTTGTTATTTATTGCTACTAGTGCGAGTGACTGTGTGTGCGTGTATGCATATTCCCAAGTGATGGACTCTGTTCTCATTGCTGGTGTTGCAAAGAGAGAGATTATTTTACAGCCTTTGGGATAGGGCAGAACCTAAAGCGAAACCAACCCATTCTTTCACACTAAAACACATCTTTCTTAACACAGTGCAAAGTGTCTTAATAGTCGACTAACCAATAGCACTCAAAACAGAAACTCACACTTACCCAATTCACACACACCACTAAAATAACAGCAGCCAAGTTACATACCATGAGTGTAAGAAAAAAAAAACTTTGAAAGCTTTGCAAGCCTTAGTACTTCAGCTGGTATTGGTGTTGTTTTATTCAATTATCACGGCATAAAGTATACTTATATACAGACAATCGAGTTTTAATTAGGGTCTGTCTTATATACTATGTGACAACCAAGCAAGAATGCTCTTTATGGGTGTCTCCACATCATAGGCTAGATGACTCATTCCTCTATTCTGTTGCTATAGTGAGCTATGGCACCACCCAAACCTTTTGTGTTTGTTAGACTTGACCTTGGTGCTAGCACTGAGGGGGTGTTAATAACTTATTGACAATAAAGATCACTGCAGGATAAATTAGACCACTGCGTAAAATGTCCCCGCAGATGACCAATGTGGCACAAAGTACTGCTTCTTAAATCACAGAGGGAAAGAATAAAAGCTGTTAAAAATACATAACACAAATGCTCTGTACTGTTTGGTGTATTAGTGATGCCTACAGTGCTTCAGTGTAGCCTAGGGTGGCCTTACGTCTTCAAGAGTTGTCAACAGCCGGAATTTGAAAGGCCTGCTCAGGCAAAGAAATGTAGGTCATTTGCAAGCATCTAGGCTAATGTGATCTACAGCCAATATGTGTCAAGTGCTCTTAGAGTGCAAAGACCCTATCATCAGAACCAACATGTGTGTTGAGTTGTAAGATGCGTGTCCATTCTTGAGTAACTGCATCTATGACATGTTATCGTTTAGTCCTATGTGTTTGTAACCACAGGGCTGTCTGTATAGAGTCTTTGTCTCATATGAGTGAGTAACTAATGTGTGCGCCTGTGTGTGTGTGTTTTTAGTAGGCTTGGTTCACGCAAGTTTCTCTTCCTGGGTTTTACTTGGGAAACCTGTTAAACAAGCTTTGTTTGAGAGATGTTTAGAATATAATCAACACAAGTTAACTCACTCCCAGTAGAGGACAGGACCAGCCTGTTAAAAAGCCCAGTGGACTAGTCCTCCCACCGGAGACAGACAGCGACACTGGCAACTTGTAATGCATGATGCAAGAATTTTTTTTTTTTTTAAATGTTCAAAGGCTGTAAATTGTTTGACTTGGCTTTCTGGTGTTCCAAATACTAGACACAAAAACTATTTTCTTATTTAGAATATAATTAAAGTAATAGAAGTTGAGGACAATTAAAAGTAGTTGGCTTACAAAATATTATACTCAGATGATATTGTCAGTAGCAGTTAACACCTGCTGTGTCTTTATCTCATCACAAAGCTTTGTATTTGACATTGCTAGAGGCCTATTCCTCAACATTGCTGACTAAACAAACAATGGAAATAAGATACAAAAAACTCCTTACACAGCCTCATGAGCAACCTGGGTAAATTGAAGTGACACGAATCTATGAGTATCATGTTGGAACTTTTTTGATGTGACAATGTTAGGGAGCACTATGACATGTATCTCTTTGTAGCAAGGGAAGGCAGGACTGCTAAAATGCAGCTCAATACATTCCATTATGTAGAAGAGCAGAAATAAAAACAATAGATTTGATCTTATTAAGAGCATGTAAACTGTCACACCGAAATAAGAAATTGGCTAATACATTGTATGCACACAAAAACGCTAAACGAATGAACGCGTGTTAAACAAACTAAAGCAGTGCCGCTGTTCACTACAACTAGCAAGTATATATACAATTAACAGTCCCCATGGCTTCTCACGCAACGGCCCATGCACATCCCGACATTCTAATTTTACATTTCCTGGCTTCCTACTGTTATGTCGGAAACTATATGAAGTTAGCTAATTAGCATGATTTAACTTATTTTATGTTATTTAAGCAAAGGCCGAGGTTACATAAGCATGAGTAACCAAGCGTCACAACTTGATTGGCTCGGGTGTGTTAAGGCTGTGGTTGGTGTTCGCCTAATCAAAATGTTCTAACGTCGTTAGCTAACCAACCTCTCAGCTAACGAAACGTAAAATGCTAATTTAGTTAGCGTTACCTGCCAACGAAATTTTCCAACACAGAGCTTTTTCCAGCACTCTGTCCACCCACTACAGCAATTTGCGGAAGGTCCAAGTTACAACTTTGGCCAATGGAGCTAAAGGCGTCTTGAAGTTTGTTGATTAGGGGAATCAAGTCTTCCATCCCCCGGTTCCCCATGGTTTCGCTGGATCAGATCAGCTCCCGAACACAGACTAGGAGCTAATGTTAACGTTAACGTTAGCTTTAGCCGCAAGGTGCTCGGGTTACTCTGAAGTGTTAAATTCCTCCACCTCGAGCTGCCCGTCCGTGTTCTCTCCTCCAAATGTTTAGGTTATCGACTGTTTCGTCACACACACCAAAAAACTATTGTAGCGTGTTCTTCTGAACACGTTAGAGATTCAAAGTAAGCCCAAACGGACGGAAAACTTGCAAAACAAAACTTCCTCCACACCACCATCCGGTCAGGCGGGTCATCTTCCGATCAAAACCGGTGGGTAAAGAACCCACCTTCTGTCAACGAAAAGAGGAGAATTCATTGGCCGATACAACTGCCATTCTAATAATTCAGTCTCCCAATTGGCTTGTCAATAGGCGTGTGCCTTTCCCTAACTAAATCTAATCCAATGGCTAAACAGGGTGTCGATGTGTCACTAGTGTGCTTGTTAGTCCCATCATGGCTGCGCCCGTGGTCAGAGAAGCTGGTACAAATAGTTCTGAAACAATCATGTCCGTTAAAAAAGTTGTGTCTACCATTGCTCCCCTTGCCTTGCAAATTGTTGCTGAATGTCCAGTGACCAAAGCCAGAGCATGTGATCTTACTCTTCCTCACTGCACCGTCAGTACCCCCGTTTTCATGCCAGTAGGCACTCAAGGCACCCTGAAAGGAATCACTGTGGATCAACTGGAGGCTCTTGGATGTCAGATTTGCCTTGGCAACACATACCACTTGGGTATGAGACCGGTAAGTGATAGACTACTGTCGATATCACGTGACTTTACCTTTTAAGCGTCAGGGCTATCTGCCGTTAGATTTAAGTTGACCAAAAACTAGAATTGTGTGCATAGTTAGGCACCAATTTGGCAGTGGCAGGGAAGGGATCCGGGAGGACTTTGACGCAGGGAAATAAAAACGAAGATGGTTTGCTGTCCGTAACAGGGTCCTGATCTCATCGAGAAAGCAAATGGTTTGCATGGCTTCATGAACTGGAAGAGAAACCTCCTAACAGTAAGTATTGTAATCTCACCCAAATGCAGTAGAATGTCTGGATGTATCTTGTTCTCAACCAAAACATCCACTCTCTGCTCTCACATAGGACAGCGGAGGGTTCCAGATGGTGTCTCTGGTGGAGCTTTCAGAGGTCACTGAGGAAGGGGTCAAGTTCAAGTCGCCGTATGACGGCAAGGAGATCCTACTAACTCCTGAGCAGTCTATTGGCATTCAAAATAGTCTAGGTAAGTATATGAGATTGACTGTTTCAGTAGCAACATGTCAGAAAGTACGTTTTTTAAACTGTTTGTCTACTTGTAGATCTGATAAGGCAAGGACTGAACACCTTGTTTGGCACTTCCTCTGTCGCTTACTGTTCTATAAAATACCAAATGACTTGTGTCTGCAGGTTCAGACATCATGATGCAACTGGATGATGTGGTAAGCAGTACAGTGACGGGGCCGCGGGTGGAGGAAGCAATGAAGAGGTCTATTCGCTGGTTAGACCGCTGCATAGCGGCCAATAAGAATCCAGAACGACAGAACCTTTTTGCCATCATCCAGGGAGGGTTGAATGTAGAGTTTCGCAAGGCTTGTCTAGATGGTAAGGTTTCTCGCTGCTCTTTACAAATACTATCGCTCAGTCCTTTGAAATATGACATTGTAAAAATACGCTTTATGTATTTTTCTTTTTATCTGTAAAACAATAATAAAGATCAATGAACAACTATTTACCATTCCAGCCATCCATAACAAAATACAGTACTGTGCAAAAGTTTTGGGCAGGTGTGAAGTCTTTAAAGTTTGAAAACAAATATATATAATATAAATGTTAATTGTTTTCTTTTTCAAGTCATAAAATACAAAGTGAGGAAAAAGCAAATCTATCTCAAATCAACATTTGGTGTGACCACCCTTTGCCTTCAAAACGACATCCCCTGCCTAAAACTTATACACAGTACTGTAGCTTGCGTGTATTCTGTGTCAACTGTGAAATTATTTTGTTGGCTTTGAACCTAAACTAGTACTCTTTTCTATCCAATCTAAAGCCTTTTGCCACTGTTCTGTTCAGAAATGACCAAGCGGGATGTCCCTGGCTTTGCCATTGGTGGCCTGAGTGGGGGTGAGGAGAAAGATGATTTCTGGAGAATGGTTACACTGAGCACAGACCACCTCCCCCGCGACAAGCCCCGTTACCTCATGGGTGTCGGGTATGAATCCTCTTTCCCTAGGTGTCTTCTATTCCACACTTTAACATGGCAGGACCATGCCGCGGTACCTCATATGGGTTCTCAAAGACATGTTTGTGTATGTTACAGTTATGCTGTGGACTTGGTGGTGTGTGTTGCTCTGGGTTGTGACATGTTTGACTGCGTTTTTCCCACCCGCACGGCGGTAAGTACTTTCCTTTGGGTGCACCTCACGTCCTGCACTTTAATGTTGTTTAATCGTTTAATTGTAGATAGGCTCAATTGGACTCAATCTGGTAATTGTTTTTGGCCCGTCAGAGGTTCGGGTCAGCCTTGGTTCCCTGGGGATCGCTTCAAATTAAACACAAGCAATTTGCCAAGGACTTCCAGCCCATAGACGCTGACTGCCAGTGCCCCACTTGCAAGAGGTAAGGAAAAGTCCTTCTCTAAACCCAAATGTGAGAGAAAAACATAGCACTGTCAGTGTGTTTTTTCGCATTTATGTAGGTAATTTCAGTTCTCAATCTACTACATTTTCTTTTTGATTCAAGGCACAGTCGGGCATACCTTCATGCCCTTTTCAAGAGTGATACAGCCGCCATGCATCACATTACAATCCACAACATTGCCTATCAGGTTAGTATAGGAGAAAATAAAACAGGTAGTATTATTTAATAGTTTACAACAGTTGTGTCCAGCACTAAGTTGTTGAAAATTGCTTTAATCACATCCTTTCTTCCCTCTGTTCAGCTCACCCTAATGCGCTCTGTGAGACAGAGTATTGTGGAAAGTCGCTTCCCTGAGTTTGTGAGGCTGTTCATGAAGCGCATGTTCCCCTCCAGTGAACAGTACCCCAGCTGGGCTGTGGAAGCTTTAGCTTCAGTCAATATCACATTGGATTGACCCTGGGATGGCTACTATTTAAACAGACTGAGAATTGGACTGAATTTACAGCTATCACTGCTGCGACCTTTTTATATGCTTTTTTTAAAATACCTTTTTAATAAAAGGGAGTACAAGGAAGAGTTTTCTGCCATTTGCTTTAATGGCTAAACAATTTCCCCTTATTTCCCTGTCAGCTACTGGCATTAGCTGCAATTCAGATGCAGACAAGCAGTGCTTACTCAATAGTCTGGTTATTTTAATGCACCAAAGACAAAATTGCTATGAATCTCAACGTCGCCTTACATTGATTTGTCTACAAGGGGATGGGGTTTATTGAAATAATATTTCTATCCATTTCTTTTGTCATGGTTGGCTGGCCCTTGCCTCAGCCTTTCAGTGGACATTAGGCTGTTAATCCCGTTTGTGGTGAAAGGCCAATTTCCTGGAGAGCTGAAGCTGGGCTTTGAAGCAACATCTGCAGCAGCCTCTTAGCATGCCACAGTCTGATCATCTCAGGCTAGATGGGTTTTGAAATACAGCAACTCCTCTGATGTTCAGGCTCTTGGCCGTTACCATGGATACAAGCCCAACTTCTTTAAGATCATGCCATGTTTTCTTTTTACAAAAATAAATTCAACTTTTAGGCTATGGTGGAGATATCACTTCAGGACATTGTGTGAGACGTTTTGTCATTTCTATTTGTGTGGAAAATAGATGTCTGTTTGGTCCATTAGTCATGTTCTGATGTGCTAGTGGTGGTTATTCCAACATTGGCAAAATGTTGTGACTAGTGGTATTAAACCACTAGAGGGCAAAGTAGGCATAACCAAATAGGTAAATGTTACAACAAAGTTGCTCAAAAAATAAAGTTGTTCTACATTTTGTGTTTTTTAAATTCCTGATATTATCTGATCATTCCTGGTTTTTACTCTGATGTCTTTAGTTGGTCAAGTACTTCTCCTGATTTAAGAATATTAATACGTTTGCAAGGTGATTTGAATAACACCTGTTGTTTTTATATTAAAGATAATAAAAGTCAACTATTTTATTTTAATCTGAGGTTTTATTATGTGGAACTGGCTATTACTCCTCAACAAAATATGTACTGAATACAGTTTCTTGTGAAATATGGTACCAAATATGTCTAGAAAGTGTTAATTGATGATTAAATTATAATAAATGTCTGCTAACAAAAAATGCATATAACTATACAAAATAAACAGTTTGATAATAGTAGGCTACGTAAATGTAATCTGTTTACCCTCAACTCTATCAAACAAACTCATGTACTGTGCTAGTTGACGTTTGGTTAAGTTATCAAAAAATTATTGGGAAGGGATCTTAAATGAAAAAACAAGTTTCGAGAGGTCCACCACAATACTAATATAATATTAACGCAATCAAGTGCCGCATATTGGATTGGAAGATTAACAATATGCAATATAGTGCTTTAATTAGAAAACAGTCGACATATGAATCAGAATTTTTTATTTTAAGAAAGATACTTTACATTTTTCAATGTAAAAATGCCATAACCTATAATATATTTTGACATAAACATTTAGTTGTTTTTATGCGTATGCAAAAAATGGCCTCTTATAAGTTGTCATTTTGTTCAATGTAGGCTTTTCCATTCCGATTGGAGATGTGTAGCCATTAGGCTAGCATGCATTACCGGTGCTTCCTTCAAGTGAACAGGCTTCAAGAGACAACCAGTTGCTCGCCAGTTGTCACAGCAAAAGTACTAACGCGTCACACAGCACAGCATCCTCGACCTGTTGCTTTGGTAGAAAAGTACCACGTCGTCAGTCTCTTGAAGGCATCAAGAAACAAACTTCAGTTGGGGTGCCAGGACTTGTTCATTTTATTTGCAGCCCAAATAACATAGGAGTGGTTTGTTTGTGGAATTGTCAGAGCATCCTCTCTTTGCATTCCTTGTCTCGGGTATTTTGCGCCCGTGGATTCGGCGCCGAGGAGGGGACAATGGTTGAGATCGAGAAGGAGGTACTCCCTTTACCTCCACGGTACCGGTTCCGAGACCTGTTGCTCGGAGACTGGCAGGCGGATGATAGGTAAGGACAGATCTTACCAGGTCTTTTAAGGTTCCACAGAAAGAACATATGTATCATGGGATAATGTTAGTTGCGCATCTGTTTATGCCAGTACATGGTTAAATTATTAAGATTTTGGTTTGTATAATAACTAAAGAAAAAATGCACGTGTTTTCGTACGCTGTTCATCTGTGGTGCAGAATCATCAGTGACTTCTGAATCGGGTTTATTGCAGAGGAGAAAAAAAGTACTTTAGTGTAATGTGAATTATGAATGCATTTGCCTCCAACGACTTGCTTGCTATTTTCTGATATGATTTGAAGATTTAGGTGTGACCATTAAAAATAAATTATTTTTTATTATAATGACACATATGTACAAACCAAGGAATCTACAGTGCCATTTTAGGTGTCTCCCACCAACAGCCAATTGACTCTTGCTTAACCTTGAATTTCAAGACCATGCATTTTCTTTCCACATAAATATTTATCAGATATGAGTATGCAACACCTAGTCTCGCAATTTCATTATAGATCCTAATGGAAAACTCAACCTCCATTTCACGCCTTGCCCCCCTTGTTGCTAGGAGAGAAATGAGGACCAAAACACTTGTGTGTGGACTTGAGTGGGTGTTACAAATCAGATAATTGGTGGAAGCTGTCCCTTGAAAGCCTTGATGGTAAGGCTAAGTGACCATTGAATCCCTGTTATTGAATACAGACACATTGTTGGTGACGTGTGAACAACCTGTAGCCTGTGTTTATAATGTGTATTACATTACCCAAACAAGGATTCAGCCTCCAGTACAGTTTATTGGTTTTATCAGATGAACGTGGCTGGCAAAATCACATATTTGTCTTAAATCATCATCTGCTCTCGGTTCCCAAAGGACAGATATTGTTTTTAAAGCCTTACAGTGACGGTGGCCATCGGTGACCCTGCAGTGGTCCTTTATGGCTCATGTGTTAATCGTTGCCCAAGGACAGCTAATACAGCTGCAGAGTACAGTGCGACCCCAGTCAGGTAACAACCTAGTTCTGGCTCCCCGGACGAAAGTGAGGGTTGGTTCCAGGAATAACCTGAATGGACCTGATAGAGTCAGGATATGTCAAGCTTAGGGAGGGTAGGGAAATAAAAACGTCACTGCAGATTACTGAGAGTATGTCGCTTAATGTGTGTGGAAAGTACATGCGACAGAAATTAGGTTGGTGTTCCGAGTGGCGCACACACAGTGAATGTGCTTGTTGTGAAATAGAGGCTGCAGAGACATTTGCCGGGTAGCAGGCCTTTGTGGCTTACCGCTCCCTAAACATATGTTTAATGTATTCCCAGGAGAGGAGTGTCTATGAGATTTTGTGTATGACTTGAAAAGGTTCTCATGGGCTACAAGCTTCAACCTGTTTGCGTCCATGCTAACTCTGGGGCTTTCATCGTGAAGCTCTGTAAAGATATTTACAGTACAGACACAAACACACACTCACACACACACATGCCTTCTCTGGAACAGTGTTATCCCATCCGGGCTGGAACTAAGAGCCACTTCTCTGGGTGAACAGTGGCAAAGTGGCAAATTATGCTTTGCGGAGCTGTGTATGAGAGTGAGAGCGAGAGAGAGAGTGTGTGTATGTGTGTGTGTAAGCTACAGCTTTTTGTCATGGGTCAGAATGTTGATCTCATCGTCCAGGGAGCATTAAAAGGTAGGCCTGTATATAAAAAAAAAAAAGCCTGGTGCAGAAGCGCAAGTGCTGATAAATAGTGACAGGCAGCTTAACCTTTGCATTGGAAGTCACAAGATCTGCACAGGTTTATTAATGGAGGGAGCCAAGTTACACTGCTGCGACGCGCGCACACACAATAGATTCCGAATGTCACACGTTCTCCTTTCTCACACGTCACGTTTAGACGCGTATTAACGATCTCCCTCACGTCGCAGTTCTTACTCTATGATGGTCGAGGGGGTGGGGGACACACACGTTAAGAAATGAATGTCAACACCATAGGTTCCTGCTTTGAACTCGTTGGAACTCTTGAAACCCCTCCAGCTTGCCTGGCCCTCCTGGCCTCCTCTCCACACACGCTCTACAGGCTCATGTTGCTCCTCTCCCTCACTTACCCATCCTTCTCTGTGTTTTGTTCCGCCCGTTGGAGGGCCTCTTGACGCACTCCACTGTGTTCACCTTACCTCTTCAGCGGCTTTTTTTTGTCAAATGACGGAACAATGTGTTCCAAACTGTTAAGTCAGGCACATTATGAGTATACAAGTTGGCTATCAAAGTCGGCGATATCTTTTTTTAGGGGGGGGGGTTGATTGTGTCCTGTAATATTTTAATCAGATGTATTTGTTTTGACCCACAAGCTAATATACTGAAGTTATAATTCCCGCTGACTGAGTAGCGCTTCATCCTAGTATATCTTTCTTTCAATTCATACAGCTTTTTTCATGGTCACAGAACTTGAAGACTTGATAAGACAGGAATACAAGACAGTGCACTGTCCATATCCGCATAAAAACAGTCGGCAGAGGGCTCTCACACCTTCTTTCAGCTTGAAACCACTTGCCAGATAAGTGATAGAACGTTTCAGGTTTTGGTATCCGCCAATTTTAAGACAGTCCTGACTTGATTGGATCTCTCAGAAGATTTGACTGACCAGAGAGCCAGTTAAATGTGCTTGTTGCCAGATCATGTCTCCATTCTGCTTAAAGCTCTCGACTGTCACCAGTCCACTCCTTTTCTCTCTTTGACTCTTTGTCTCTTTTGCCAGCTGTTCTCTAGGCAAATTCAGCCATTCTGAATAGTACTCTATGAATAGAACATGATTTATGTCTGAATGTGATTAAATAAATTCTATTCATTCTTTCGTTTTCAATAGCATAATGAGACATTTCACAAAGACACAAACACATACACAGAAACCCTCGCCCGACCGATACTGCATTTTTGGGGCAGACACCGATATTAGTATATATTCTCTACACTCACACACATACATATACTGTATATACTGTATATATACTGTTTACATGAACACAAATGAATTAACCTTCAAATGTGGATGTTAAACACTGATCACATAACGATGTTTTGCGTCGGTTCTAATGTTTTATTGTGATGTTTTCCTCTTGGCCAGGGCCAATAAATCGGTTGGGCTCTAATACACACAAATACACACGCACACACACACACACACACACACACACACACACACACACACACACACACACACGCACGCACGTGAAAAAGTAATTTCATCCACAATCTCACAATGTCTCTGTGGGGGCTTTCCACACAGTCATGGGTTATAAAAACTGTCCTTTGTCCATAGGACAATCACTTTTGAACTAGCCCCTCCTCACCAACCCCTCAATCTTGATCTTGTTCATTGTAGCTTCCTTCTCTACCTGTCCTCGCCACTTCTTGGGAACTAATTTACCCACAGAAATATCAAGCACGAGCTATCAATCAAGAGTTAATATCTATTGGCAATTGTGTGCTAGCAACCCCTGCATCAATGTGAGGTAGCAAAACCCTGCACACATAGAGACATATCCAAATAGAAAAGTGTGCCTTTTATTTTTTTATTTTTCACAGTATTTAAGGATCTACATAAATGTGTGATTACATTCTACAATAAGGCTCTCTAAAAGATAAAAACACATGCAAATAAATAATATTGTTCAAAATATATGGCACAATCAATAATTGTATAATTAATTTTTTCTATAACCCAGATTCATGTTCTCCTCTCATAAATGTTTTAAACAATTCTTATTACAAAATCCATCCATGGTAGTCACTATATTATTGCTTGTGGGGATAAAAGCGGTACAATTATTCTTTGTCAAGTAATCCAGTTTCATTCAACCTAATTCAATATGCCAGTGCCGATAGAGCTGTTATAAAGAAAGGAAATGTAATCTATATCACACTGTGAAAGGGAGATGTCATCGGATGTGAAGCAAGGAGCGGAAGAGGAGGGGGGCCAGTGGAGGCGGGGAAGTTCACAGGCCTCATATTTTCTTTGCTGATTCATGGGAAGTGTGCCGCACAATCCTGCGTGCAATCTGTCAGTGAAGCATGGCCTTTCAAAGCACATTTTTGGAGAAAGTCCGTTTGAATCACAACTAATTTACTTCAGCGTTGATAATGGGTGGCAATGAAAGGAGCGCCCTGGCGTGCGAAGGGTTAATGACGATGTCTGACATGTCAGTGCCAACAAATGAAAGGGAGGCCTGTGATCCTGACTCTTAATTGGAAAAAGCACCCAGCAGCCACCCAGCTAATTACTATCAGGACACACAGGGCTTACACCAGGGCTGAACATTAACAGGATTGTCTGCTGCCCACTAAACACGTGCTGCCAACTAAAAATCTAGACGAGTGTAAAATCATTCTTTACACTTTAGCATGGAGGGAGATCCTGCCGAATGGACATTTCTCCCAAATCCTGCCCGCGGTTCTGCTCTCCTTGTATTTCGTAAGGACCTCGTATAAAGAGAGCATCCACTCTCAGATTGTGTGGGAAATTAATCTCACCTGAGCTCACTTCACTGGGTGCTGTGTGAGATTTGCCTTTGTGCAGCGTCCCTCCTCTCATCCAGTGAGATATTTTTAGGCCTATTTTTTAGTTTTTAAAGAACAGCCTATTGTCATTGACGGAGAATCATGTCAGAAACACCTGTTTGACATGCTCATGAGAGCAAACTTTTTTATTTGATCTCATTCTTGCCTCCTTGTTCTCTCCACCATGCGGTTGGCTGTGCCCATCAAATGTAAGGATTAAACTGATTCGCCTGGGGCTGTCGAAGTAGTAAGGCCCCCACAGAGGAGAACTTCAGGAGGTTAGTTCAGTCAACAAGGTATGGGCCTCTGGAGAGCACTCCCTGATAGATGCTTAGGCTGTATCTGTTTAAAGCACAGACTCTCGTCTGACTGCTTTCATTACACCCACTTTCTTGCAAACCACTAGCCTTTAATGAGGCAGAAAGGGAATTCCCAAACGGCTTGTTTCTAGTTCAACAGGCACTGTAAACAATGCAGCAACCCTCTCAAGTTAGTGAGTAACACCTCCGTGGGGCCGGCTAGCGTCTGCCAGAGATGTCCTTGGGTCAGCCCTGATTTAGACACTGACGATCAGCCCCACAGACGTCGGCCTGGTGGGGGCTGGGAGACCAGCACTGATCTGAGGGAATCACAGACACACATTTTCACTGAGTAGTATTTTCACTCCTACTCTCAAATCCATGTTTGCCTAATATGCTGCAGCAATTATCTTTGGCTTAAAGGCTAGACTCTATGGCTATTTATTGGGTAAATCTTGTCCTTTTGTGTACATGTGGTAATTGAATAGGGGCTTGGAAATATATGAATATTTCCCTTCAAATTATGAATCTTTACATAGCTGGACACTTTGCTACTAGATACTACATACATGCACAGGAGTAGACTGGGGGGGAAAACATTCAGCTAGAATGTTGTGTTGGGTGTTTAAATCTATGAAGATCTAGGACTTGCCTTTGAAACGGCTTAGAGTAAGATGGCTATTGTACGCACTTACTTACTGTCAATGTGGACTACACAGCTCGGGTAAATGATGACTTTCATTTAGTTTTCAGGGTGTAGGGATTGCGGGGGCAGAGGAAGGCTGAGCGTCGAAGGCTCAAACGGCGACACACACTGCCATCCGTCAAAGTGCAGACTGGCTGCTTTTACTCCTCTCTTTTATCGCATATCCCTCTGGAGAGAGAACAATGGAGAAAGGGAAATGGAATCTCCAAGTAGCTCAGTCATTTTAGAGACCTCCGTGTCTCCTGTGACATACGAATGAAATCATATCCGAGTGTTATTGATAAAACATACAACTCTCTTTTTTGAACGCCCTGATCTCACTAAACCCTGTAATACCGCATTAGTCGAAGTGACAATATCTCAAACTGAAATAGTTATTCATAAAAACAAAACAAAACTTTTTTTAATCAGTAAACTTTGAAAATTTATTTATTTTTTGTATTCTATATATTTTATGAGTGTCTTATCATGATTTTGTGTGTGTTGTGGTGGAACTCTCACTCGTGTATCTGGGTCGGGGAAAAGCTGCCCCCCGTCTCCTCTCTGTCTTTGGAATGAATCACAGCACACCTCGCCTCTCTTTAAGCTGCCAGGCGGGCGCCATGGAGGTGTGCAATTTATTTGCCTTCTGTCGCCACATTGAATTCACCTCACCTTTTTTGTTTTCCTTTGCCATTGTTGTCTTGCTTTGTCGGCTTTTTCCCCCGTCACCTTGTAATTCCATGTCGTCCGTGGCTACTTCTTTCCTCTCGTGGTTTTACCCTCACGATAGCTTTTCACGATGTCACACTCCTATGATTTACTTTAGGATCATCCAATCTGCGGTGAATGCACCATGGAAGAGGTCACAGTGGGTGGTGCTCCTTGACCTTTCTCCAACAATAAAAACGTTATGACATTTACATGTATCAACGTACCGCAAGGTGTCGTCTCTTAGAAAAAAGTACTCGCATTCCTCTAATCTAATGGATATCTTTCTGTTTCATCTGCACCTATCTTTCCGTTGCATGTAGACTCAGTTGTGTGTGAAGGTTGGAAACTGTGCAACGTTGTTGGTTAGAGATCTTTTTATTTTCTTCCTGCGCATCGTTAGGGAGCAGCAGCAGGTGCTGTGCCATTATCGAGCATGACACACTGCACAGGTCTCTGGTCAATGTCTCTCTCACTTTCTGTGTCTGTCTGTCTGTCTGTCTGTCTGCGTTGTTCTGTCTCACTCTATCTCTCTTTTTTCCTCTCACGATGCAAATTCTCTCAAATGTGCTGCCTCAACGCCTTCAGAAGTGAATATTTGTAAGAATCGTCTGTTACTTGTCGTGTTTTACCCTCTGGGATTACAGTGGTTTAGATTGACTGAATCGAGAAAAAAAAAGAAAAGAAAGGAGAATTGACTAGACCTGCTGTGTACCAATAGAGTTCTCTCCACGTCTTGGGACTGCCATCGGTGGCAGGTTGTCCTGTACCCTATCCCCGTGCTGTCAGATCTGACAGCGCCACTCTATCGTGGAGTCTGTCATCCCGAGCCCCGTCAAGCCTCCTAATCATCCGTGTCGGCTGTTTGGTGGGGAAAGGCTTGCTAGTCTAGTAGTGCGCAGGCAGTAATGTAAAATGGCTTTGCCTGCCAAAAGCAATTATTGTCAGCAACGATTTATTTCTCGTTCATTTCGTTGCTTTTTGCTATGCCTGGGAAACCAATATGCAGGAACATTGTCAAGAAGCCGGGGGTATTGTGTTTTAGTGCGCTTTCTGAAACGAGGCCCTTAAGAGTTTTTCCAATGTTTTTGGGAAGATTTTAGAACAACCAACATCTTTTTTATGTACAGCCCAGCTTTTTAGTGGTCCATATTTCTATACCACTCACCTAAAGCGGTAAAGCTCTGTTTGGCTGTTAAAACTAGCAAGAGGAGGGCGAGGGTTTGGGCCTCCATGCCTAAGTGCATGGGAGATTATCGCTAATGGAACTCATCTCAACTTGCATGGGAGGATGTTATCGGTGTTGATTGAGGAGACTGTATATCTAGTTGCTGCACCTCTGAAAATAGCTTCCTAATGTAGCGAGATAATGAGCTAATGCTGCACACGTTGACCAAGGGCACGGAATCACGTCGACCCTGTGAGCGAGAGGGATTCCAGTTCCATGGCCCTGCGAGCTGTTTACGCTATGGCGTCAAATTCAATCATGTGTGCCCCGTTTCTTTTTCTTGCGTATCTTCTTTCGTCGCGTGAATGAAAGTGATCTGACCGTGCAGCTCACCTTACATACCTCCCTCCATTCTTTGTGATGCTGTGATAAGTAATTTTCGAATCAAATGCCGCAATTACAGTTTGCACCCTGTGTGTCAGTGGCCCTACATAGCGAAAGCATCCACATGTATATTGTATATGTTTTGTTTTTTTAAATCTCTGTGAACCTGCAGAGAGGATTAATGCTCCAGGAACCACAGGAGTAGAGGATGAGCTGCTGGTTTGGCTTGAAGAATCCACTTAGACCAAAACGCCTTTTTGCAGCCATCATATCAGTTCTCCTCACAAACTGAGCTATTTAACTATCCAACCAGCTGGCAGCTGCTCAAAATTAGACCTCCGCCAGGACGGACTGTTGTTACAGGTTGACGATACACATCCTTGACTGTGTGTTTGGGAGAGACCGAGAGACAGCGAGAGAGAGAGAGAGAAAGACAGTAAGCGTGAAAGGAAAGAGAGAGAGTGGGAAGTGCGAGTAGCGATGCTCTGTCGCCATGGCAACACAAAGAGGAAAGTTTGTCCCCGGGTGTTGCCTGCTTCCAGGCTGCAACTGTGGGTTAGCCGGGAGTGTGTCACTGACCCATGCGGTGTGTGGTGCGGCTGCCACCCCCCCCCCCCCCCACCCCCCCCCCACCACCTGCTGGAACCCTGCGAGGGGAGCCCCTGGCCGCCAGCAGATTAGATCATGGCTCGGCTCTTTCATCTCTGCGTGTGGCGGAGAGGGACCACCTGTGAGCCGGCTTTCTGTTTTGGTCCTCCACCTGACTCATCCCCTGGGGCCCTGGGGCCTCACTATAGTATGAATATGAAAGGACCGCACAGAGCACAAGGTGGTCTAAGGTGATCGGGGAAAATGCTTGGTTTTTGAAAGTGCATGTCTGATACATCGTAGATAAGTGTGTGTGTGGGGGGGGGGATTGCTTTTCATGAGTGAGAGTGTGTGTGTGTGTGTGTGTGTGTGTGTGTGTGCGTGCGTGTGCGAACGTGTATGTCTCGATATGTGGACATGTGTAAGTAACCTTTTCCATACTCTGTTTTTAAGAAATTCATAACTGTGGAAGTGCACATGGCAGTCAATGGCACGTGGTGTAATGATGCTTCAATGATATGTTTAGGTGTTTGTGTGTGTGTGTGTGCCTTGGCTCGTCCCTTTGGCTAGAGGGACTGGATGGATTGGCGAGGGAGAGCAGTAATTATGAACTCTCTCATGTTCAGAGGAACATCAGAGGGAAACAATTGCTCTATATTTAATCAGGGGAGAGAACGAGGCTGACTGCAGCCGTCTGGGTCCAGACACAGAAGCGGGAACACAATTTCTTCTCAAAAGCCATTAGTCTCCGATAGAACCCCCCTCTGTTGCTTATTTTCCAACTTGTGCACGTTTGTGTGATTGTTCTCGCTCCTCCGGCGCTTCCTTCCCCTCCTCTTTTTATCTGCTCCCCTGTACCACTGTGCCTCCTCTCCTAAAGTTCCTTTGCTCCATGTTGAGCAGCCCAATCTGCTCTTTGTCTTTTTCTGGCTACCCAGGTCCCCCCCCCCCCCCCCCCTTTCCATCCCCTCTGCAATGTCCTGTCAATTTACAAGTATTTCCATCTCTTCATCCTTCTCTTAGGGTGCAGGTTGAGTTCTATGTCAATGAGAACACTTT
Source organism: Galaxias olidus (assembly GCA_026901105.3). Taxonomy (NCBI): domain Eukaryota; kingdom Metazoa; phylum Chordata; class Actinopteri; order Galaxiiformes; family Galaxiidae; genus Galaxias; species Galaxias olidus. The sequence continues at coordinate 67,899 of JAPMUY010000349.1, read as the reverse complement.
CAAGGAGCGCCTCAAGCTGTTCTTCATCAAAAACCAAAGATCCAGTGAGTTGTCTGTGTTTGGGACCAGGACTACTCCGTGTGTGCGTTGTGGCATTTGTTCGATGTCCTTCCATGTCGTGGCCTCTCAGGTTTTCTTTCGTGTGATTGGTTGATTTGCTTAGTGTTCTCAGTATTATCGAGTACTATTGGTTGGTGTCTGTGACGTGTCGTGGGTCTTCGTACGTTGCCTCTACTAATTTCCTGTTTACTTGACGTCCGACTCTTTTAACGTTGTCCGTTTCACATGCAAGCACCGAAAGTATCTCTAACTCAATATCTCTATGTTGCAGGTCTGAGGGTGCGAATGTTCAACTTCTCTCTGAAAGTCCTGAGTTGTTTCCTCTACATAGTCCGAGTCCTACTGGACAACCCTTTGGAGGAGACACAGACTTGGTGAGTGGCAGCAGGGAGACAGGGTCGCGGGATGGCTGAGGGGGTGCTCACGATAGAACTAAAGATGGGATTAAGGAATAGCTTTATTCCCCCCCGACCTTACCATGTTCTCCCTGTGCCCCCCCCTGCAGCGTGGACAGCGTGAACTGCACCAAACAGAACGCCTCCGCCACCCATCCCTGGAGCCAGTTTGACTGGTAAGCAGCGGGGCCTGGCCTCCAAGTGGGACTAATGGCCGCGGCCTGGGCCTGGAGATCCGCCCGGGGAGGAGGCGCTCCGCAGACGCACTCCGCCGATACGCGGGGTCCCTGTGTAACCCGATCGATGTGACACGCGCGCGCGCCTCCGTTTTGCCGCGGCGCCAGCGCCATGGATTCGCGCGTCGCAGTAAAGTCTATGTGCTCCGCTCACGCGCGGCTTAATCAGCGGTCAGTAGCTGAAGCCGTGGATGCAGTGGGAGGCAGAGGGCTTTGTGGGGGATGGGGGCCTGCATGGGGAGAGAGTGGGAAGGCAGTGTAGGGGGGGGGGGGGTTCTCCGCCTGTGCTCGGTCCCCCCTGCTAAGGGGGAACTATTGATCTAATTGCCGGTTGCGGGTGACACTGTTTAAGCTCTGGCTTCAAATGAATAAAGAGCCTGCCAGAGGGGGCTGACTAAAGGGATTGGTGGCCCCCTGCTCCAGGGCTGAGGCAGACACAGAGGAGCCAATCCGAGTGCTCAAGCCGCCGCGATAAGCCCCTGGATGGCCCTGGAAGCGGGGCTTTCTCCTACGATGGTGGCTATAAAATAAACGCATTTATGTCTGTGTGAATATTGCTTTTTGCATTTTTTTTCTGCGGTAATAGTGTGTTGGCAGCAGTTGTATTTTACAGGCACTCTCTAGACGCCTAATGAGCTGCGGGTGTTATGACATGAACAACTGTTATGATGTTTGCAGTGTGTCGCTGGGTTTCTCTTAAAAAAAAAAAAGTCACTTTAATTAGCTTAGTATCGTTTATTTTTCTCTCGTCGGGCATTCTCTCACTACGGCGTCGCTTCGTTCTTTCTCTTTGTTGCTCTGCACCCCTCCGACCCCCGTGAACTCTCCCTGCAGGAAACTGATCATCTGGGTGGATAGGCCTCTGCCCCTCTGGGCTCTGCAGGTCAGTTCTGTTTAAACATGTCTTTTTTTTCTCTGCCCACACCCGTCAGACACATGCACACGCACACACACACACACACACACACTCACACTCACACTCACACACACACACAGAGAGCACATCTCCAAATCCAAAACATCTTTTGTTACCACAGAAGCCGCTCTGGCTTATTGCTTCACTTAAAGCTCAATCACACATCCAGACGCCTACTGATTCCACCCACACAGTCTCTCTGCTCTCTACTCCAATGTCTCCCCCTGTAACCACTCCCTCCCTGCTTGTATTAATGGGTGTGTTTATGTGTGTGTGTTCTCCATCTCTCTCTCTCCCTCTGTCTCTCTCTCTCTTTCTCTCTAATTTTGTGTCCTGTTTGGCTCTCCAGGTGCTTGTGGTATTCATCAGTTTCTCAGAAACAATGCTGCTGGTGTACCTTAGCTACAAGGTGAGTTATGTGCTGAAGTATGGATAAGTATGTGTGTGTGCGTGTCTGTCCTTTAAGACACCATACTGTATACCGGAAGACTTCCCTTGTATTACTAAGAGACCTATCCTACCCCCCTAGATTATCCCATCACATTTAGACTGGAGTGATTCCCTGGGTAAAAGCCACCTATAGTATAATCCTTTACAATCACAGCATTTGATATGCCGAAGCCTCAACAGCAGCGACCGTCCACGCTAGCCAGAGGTTGGAGGAAGAGGGAGGCGGGGAGGGAAAGGCCGAAGACCGGTTAGAGCGGCCTTGGCTGACATCTTTATTGAGCAGGGAGGCTTAGTGGCAACACAGCAACGCTGGAGGCTTTCTCAAAGGGTGGGAGGGGAGTGGGCGCAGGAGCAACTTTTGTCCATTCTCCCATTTTCAATGAGACCAAATGAGGCAATCTCCACCCTCCCATCCATTCAACCGGCCCATTTAGCTGGTAATCCTCCAGGTCGCGATGACAATGGAGTTACCCTGACCCGCTGTGTGTTCTTCTGTTTCCAGGGCAACGTTTGGGAGCAAGTGTTGCGTGTTCCCTTCATCCTGGAGATGATCAGCGCCATTCCCTTCATGATCACTGTGAGGACGTGCATGATTACACCTTTCTCCTCAGTGCTCGTTGGTGTTTGTGGTCCTAATGCACCGCTGATAAATCAAATCCAAAATGACTTCTGCACGTGACACATTTGCCTCGGTGGGATGGTGCCCGTTTTATTTCCCCGCCCCAAACCTCCGAGGGTGAATCAAATCTTTCGAGATGGATTTGCCATGTGGCGTAAAGTGAGTGAACTGAAAGCTTTCTCTCCCTGACAGGTGATCGTGCCCTCTCTCCGAAACCTCTTCATCCCCGTGTTTCTCAACTGCTGGCTGGCCAAACATGCCTTGGAGAACATGATAGTGAGCCCAGATTCTTATCTTTCGGCCGTATCTGTCTCTCCCTCTCTCGCTTTCTCTTTCTCTGCGCCTATCTCTCTCCATCACAAAATCCCTCCGATGCCTCTGTCTCTCTCTCTCTCTCTCTCTCCAACATGTGTCCCTGTGAATCTCACCTCAATTCCAGCTCAATCTTAATTACGCCGCGCCATGCGTCCCTATCTGTCTCTCTGCATGTCTTCCTCGTCCTATCTTCACACTCCAGCTCCCTTACAACACACTTTGCTTTGTTCTCCCCTCTCCGACTGGTCGCAAACCTCCTTTTTCCCCCTTCTCTCATCTAGTCACATCGAGATCGTCTCCTGACCTTTCCCCTCCTTCCAGCCTATCTTTGTAAACCATCTCGGCGGCACAATGCTTCTACAATCTGCCCGCTGTCACTTTCTTTAACATCTCCCCCCCACCCCCTTTCTCTCTTAGTCTCGTTTCTCTCTCATCTCTCTCTTCTCTTCCAGAATGATCTCCACAGAGCTATCCAGCGAACTCACTCGGCCATGTTTAACCAGGTGGTCATCCTCATCAGCACGTTGGTCTGCCTCATGTTCACCTGGTGGGTCACAAACACGAGTAGCACTGCCCCCCCCCCCCCCCCACACACACACACCTACGCCGAGGGGAGCGATGTTAGAGAGGGGAGCAGTGAGAGAGGGGAGGGGAGCAGTGAGAGAGGAGAGAGGGAGAGAGGAGGGGGTCAAGGGGGACGCCAAAGAGAAGAGAGGATTGTAAGGCGTTCGTGCATACACGAGCATGGTGAGGGGGAACCCAGAGGGAGTTAGGGGAAAGGAGGGGGATTAGGGAAGGTAAAGAGGTAAGACGAGATGAGAGAGAGAGGGTTTCGTGTGGTTCGTGAGGCAGCTCCTCGTAGTTTGACATGGCGCTTAGCTGCGGTTTGAATGTCAAAGCATCGACCGAAATGAGGTGACGTGATATTCAAACTCTACATGTCTGCATAAATTACTCTGTCGGGAACTTATGTTCAACTGACAATAGAATGCCAACTCGCCTTTCATTCCTTTCATTTGCATTCCTAATGGCACATCCTCTCCTACCTCCACTTCTATGTCTCTCTCCCTCTTTCTCTCTCCCTCTCTCTCTCTCTCTCTCTCTCTCTCTTTCTACATATACATACATATATATCTCCCTAACTCTTGCTCTCTCTCTCTCTCCCTCTCTCCTCTTTCCAGTATCTGTGGGATCCAGCACCTGGAGCGGGCGGGCAACAACCTGACGCTGTTCGACTCGCTCTACTTCTGCGTGGTCACCTTCTCCACGGTGGGCTTCGGCGACGTCACGCCCCAGATCTGGCCCTCGCAGCTCCTGGTGGTCATCATGATCTTCGTGGCGCTCATCGTGCTCCCCATCCAGGTGACGACGGAGAGCTGCCGGTAGCCTTTCGACGTGGCACCAGTTGTTGTTGTTGTTGTTGTTAAAGGTTGGTAACGAGACGGAACGTTTCCTAACGGTGAAGTGCCGAAGTTCTCAGAGCCGCAGGGGACGTTTGGGACGGAGTAGACGCGTCGTGATCTTTTTCCGCCCTTTCTCCCTCCTTCTCGACTCGTCCGGTCCCTGTCATGTCGTTTCACGGTGGCGGACACCTGCCGCCGCACACCGTTTATCAATTCACGGCAAGACACACGCACAAAGGTACACGCTAATACGCACTAAACCATGCGTATCGATGTTCGACTCTGCATAATGTATAGGGTGTTGTGGTCCGCGGGGCTGCGCTTCCAAGTGACATGAGAGCGCTGCTAACAGGGCTCCGTTGTGTGCGCGGCGTGTGTCGCAGCTCGCCCTGTGTCATGCTATATCACCCTCCTACTCCCTCTCCCCGCCTTTCATCCATAAATACCCCGTGACATTTACTGGCTGCCCCTCCTTAACCCTCCCACCCTGCTGTGTGTGTGTGTGTGTGTGTGTGTGTGTGTCTATATGTGGGGCGGGGGCACCGAGTGCACAGGACACCCGCGGGGCGTCTATTTGCATGTTTCTAATCTATCTCAGCTGTAAATCTCTCCGTATACGTGGTCGGCCCCCGTGTCCGTTTTCTCTTTTTTCTCTCCACACGTCAATATGAATACGTAAGCGCGTGTGTCTCCGCCCGACTTGTTATCGAGCGTCCCCACCTGCCCACCCACAGCGCGCCTGGCCGTGTTCTACACCCACCCCTCCTGTCAAACGTCTGCCCATGGCTAACCTATGATAACCCACCTCCTGTTCAACCAGCCATTCGGCCTTCTTCCAGTGTTTCCATCGCTGTACCTGCTCCCCCTATCCTCCTCCTCTCTCGCCCGGTGGATCCCTTAGCCTAATCCTATTCCCCCTCTGTCGTATGTGTGCGTGCGTGTGCAGTTTGAGCAGCTGGCCTTCTTGTGGATGGAGAGGCAGAAGTCGGGGGGGAACTACAGCCGCTACCGGGCCCAGACGGAGAAGCACGTGGTGCTGTGTGTCAGCTGCCTCAAGATCGACCTCCTCATGGACTTCCTCAACGAGTTCTTCGCTCATCCCAGACTGCAGGTCTCTCCTAATGACATTAAGCGGGGCTGAAGGGAGAGTGGGTTATGTGACTGGGTGTGTGTCATTTCGTGTCTGAAACTGTGTTTGTGCCGTCGGTGACTGTGTGTGTGTGTGTGTGTGTGTGTGTGTGTGTGCATGAATTAGCTGCTGCGAGGATTGTGCATTCTCCCTAATCCTCTCCAGGAGCTCTTTCTGCTGGAGTTGAACCAGGGGATTAAATCAGTCTTAACATAGATCAAACGCCTGGCTTACTTGTGTCATAGCAGATGTTGGTGTACACGTGTGTGCGTGGTTGTGTATGCGTGCGTATGTTTCCGCGTCGTAAACAGTTGATAATCCCATGGGCATATCCCGTCACTTGTGTAACTGTGTACTGTATGTGTGTGTGTGTGTGTGTGTGTGTGTGTGTGTGTGTGTGTGTGTGTGTGTGTGTGTGTGTGTCACGTTGTCCAGGACTACTACGTGGTGATCCTGTGTCCAGCGGAGATGGACGTCCAGGTGAGGAGGGTCCTCCACGTTCCCCTGTGGGCCCAGAGGGTCATCTACCTCCAGGGATCCGCGCTGAAGGACCAGGATTTGATGAGGGCCAAGTGAGTCCCCCCACCACCCCTCCCTGCACAGCACGACAGCTGGTCCTACTGAGCCAGAGCAGCCCACACTGCTTTGCTTTTGTTTGATTCAACAAGATTTGAAAAAAAAACTTGGCACCTTTAAAACTGAACTCAAACCCGAAAGACATTCTAGACCTCATCATCTCAAAGGATATAGTTTACAATGTATACAACCAAATACACAATATAGCTATAAAGTATCTTACTTATATGACAAACCTTCGAACCCTAAGAAACGTTTCAGTTCACACAGTGGAACTCTCCACAGCAGTGAGGCATGACTCAGCTAGAGTGGTTCACGTAGTCCTCAGTTGTAAATCCTCTGAGCGGTGAGTAGTACTCTGTCTCCAGCTCGCAGTGAAGGATGAAAGGAGGGTGGGTTTATCTCCTTGAAGCCCAGCCATAAATGGAGAGGCTTTTGAGTGACAGCTCCATTGTTCATGTTTACTGTCCTGTTCCTCCTTTTCTGTTCTCACTCACCAACACAACGACGTACTCCCTCTTTTTCTCCCCCCATCGTTTTCTCTCCTCCCTCCCTCTCACGCTCTCACTTGCTCTCTCTCCTCCCTCCCTCTCTCTCTCTCTCTCGCTCCCTATTTCTCATTCTCCTCCCATTTTTTTTCTTTGTTTATCTTTCTTGATCTCTCTCACTCTCCCTATGTCTCTCACATACTCTCCCTATTTCTCTGTCTCTCTCTCACTCTCCCTATTTCTGTCTCCCTCTCTCTTCCTGCTCCTGGCTGTGTCCGTGGAACCCCCCGTGTCCCGGGATTGTCCGTGACCCCCTCTGCTCCACTAACCGGCTGTAGGATGGATGATGCCGAGGCCTGCTTTATCCTCAGCAACCGATTTGAGGTGGACCGCTTCGCTGCTGTACGTTCCTCTGCCTAGCCCTCTGTCCCCGTCGCTGTCATCTCCTCCCTCTCTCTTTCTCCTTCTCTCTTCCTCCGTCCCTCTACCTCCCTCCTTTTTCTTTGTTGGCCGCCACTATCTAATATCTCTGTAGCTGTATTTAATCATCCAGAGGCTTTTTTGTTCATTTTCTCCCATATTTGTTCTCTCTATGGTGTCTGTCTCAGTGCCCCCATGCATGGCAATGTGCCATTCTTGGCACACAATTTCACACTTAAGAAACAGGCCATAATTACAAACTTTTAAAATGCTCTGGGATAAAAAAGAGATTCCCGTCAGAAAAAGCTAGCCGGGCCGTGGTTGGGGCCCATTACTAAACAGGCTGCTCTTTAATGAGGTCTGGCTGTGAAGGAGCTGCTCGTGCTAGTGCCTCCCTCTCCTTTTCTCCCTTCGCTCGGACAGGATCACCAGACCATTCTTCGAGCGTGGGCCGTCAAGGACTTCGCCCCTAACTGCCCTCTCTACGTCCAGATCCTCAAGCCGGAGAACAAATTCCACGTCAAGTTTGCAGGTAGGAGGAGAGAGAGTGGGGTCTGGCAGAGAGATTGACTTACGATTGCATTTTAAGTGTGTTTGTGTCTGTGTTTCGTCACTGGCTGGCTGGCTGACTGATTGACTGGCTGGCTGACTGGCTGGCTGGCTGACTGATTGACTGGCTGGCTGACTGGCTGGTTCTCTGTCTGTCTCAAGGCCTCTCCGTTCGTACTCCGACTACCGCGCCTCATTTTCTTTCTGGGATCCCCGTCTGACTTCCATGTTTCACCCGTTTGCCATGCTCCATGGCCACGCTGGCCAGACTGTGTTGACAGCCTTGGGGGAGGGGGGCTCTTGGGCATTCACACGGCTTAACCAGATCTGCTCATCTGTTCAACAGCGACCGAAACCGACTGGCCCAAAAAATAAAACGAGACGGAAAGCGCTCCCCTGTCTCGCCGCTCTCGCTCCACTCTCTGTGTGCCCTCGCTACATGACTTTCTCTATCTCTGCCTCTCGCTGTCTCTCCCTCTCTCGCTCTCTCTTTCCCTCTCTCTCCCATTCCCTCTTTTTCTCTCTGCATATACGGCCCGGAGAATGTCAATCTCAGTTCTAACTTCCCGCCCTCGCCCCAGCTGCCCATATCGACGATTAGCATTTCAGTCCTCTCACTTACTGGGGGATGTAGTATATTTTGTCGTCCCTGATTCCTCCTCTGGTTTCCCACAGTCAGACTCCCACTGCCCAAGCCCTGTCTCGCAGACAGCCTCGCCCGTCAACAGCAACTTGATAGAGAGGGTGGCTATTATTTGAGGTGCCAAACAATTAGTATGCAGCTACCTTGTCTGCTCACCTACAGAGAGCGTTCGCAGGTCCGTGCATTGCGCTTGCTATCTGCCTGGCTCTCATCGTCGGCTGCGAAAGGGAGCCGCGTCGAGGGGATTGCTAGCCAGCACTGTCGGATGGAATTTCATGCTGCTGAAGTTGTTATTTCAGAGCTCAGTTTAAGAAAACCAAGTCACGAGCAACGCCATGGCAGCCGTCCCTCAGCTGTACACATTCACGACGCGTCGTCAAGGTTGAGAATAAGTACAGCAGCTCCTACAAGAATAAGAATAAGTACAGCAGCTCCTACAGGGCTTATAGAGCCACTGCAACGCGGCGTCCCTTCCGGTGGTCAAGTCGACCCAGCTGCGACACAGACGGAACAAATCAATATGCAATCACGGCGGCTTTTAGTCGCGTTGCCACGCTGTGACATGGCCCTGACTAGTCTCACTTAGTGTCAGAGGAGGTGACAGGAAGTAGATTGAGTGAAGTGTGCGTGTGATCCCGTGAGGTCGCCTAACTACAGCCCATACGCCGATGAGAAAGGTTCCTATTTGCCGGGAGGTGAAAGGTGTGCGCATGAGGGCACCAAACCATTCCCTGAAAGAAACCAAATGGGCTTGTTGATTGGCATACTTGTGGAACAGCTATAACTCGACATCCATAAACATGCACAATAATGGCCCAGTGATGTTATTAGGTTGTTAGGCTATTAAGGATGGACCTATTTGTTACTTTAATTGACCAGAGAGTTTCGAGGCATTACAAACGAACACACACACAGACACACCAACACACTAATGCATTCACTTCAGCATACTGAAACCCATTCTTCCTTATTACATTCTTATGTGCATGTACTGGGGCAGAAGACAACAGCCTTCAACATTCTGAGAAAGAGGGCTTCCTTCCCTGTAAGGTTGGTCGGCTGGAGCAGTTCTTTGATTCCAGCCCCAGTAATTGGTTTCTCTTTTCGCTTTGGAGTCGAGCACCTCTAGGAGAAAGGGCAGGATGCAGGCCCAAAGAAAGGCAGCAAAGGGGAGGAGATATGGGAGATTGGGGACGAGGGAAAAACGAGGTGATGAAATCATTGGTAAAAACATAGCTTTTTAGTAGTTTGCATTCATAACTGGGTCAGTGCATGTACAGTGTGCTTGTACGAGGTGATTGTTAGGATTGGCCTCCAATCAAGGCTTCTATGCACGTCACCGTGAATTGCTGTGAATTTGAATAGGATTTAGTTTGAAAAGACAGCCGTCTTTGGGTGTCAATGAGACTTTTAGTAGTCGTTTAGTATTTTGTGAATCAGAAACAGCACTGTTATTATTTGAACACTGGTAAGTTTCGACTTCTATATTAAGCTACTGGACTGCTATTCAAATACGGAGTCTGAAGACCCATCGGTGTTTTATTGGGTCAGAAAAAAGGCGCCCCAGTTTTCCATAGTTTTCTTCCCTTGGACCTGGCCTTAACATTCAGACCGCCATCCTTTATAAAAGCTGGAAACAATGCCTGTCTCATGTGCCTGTCTGCTTATAAATGCAGCTTATGTTATCAATTGGCTTGGCTTGTTCCTCACAAACAGTAGTTGACCGACAACCGGAAGAAGAGCATGATGGCTGTTATCTCGGTTTGTTCAGTGTGGTTCGACTCCTGGGCCCACGTTGAGTCCGTAAGTGTTAGAGGTTGTTTAGCAGGATGCCACTCCATGGGTCTCCCCAGCACTAGAACGAGAGATGGACCCAAACAACAACAACTCTAAATACACCCCAGAGGTGTCAGGATCAACGACGGAGGAGCAGCAGAGGAGGATCTAACATGACTGGAGGCACGGCTGTCATGTTGACTTATTTTATGTCCTCCCGTCCTGCTCGCTTTTAGGTAATTACCGTACCATATTACAATCGTGCCATAGGTGGGAATGCTACATCAAAAAAAGAGCACAGTTTATGCACTTTCCGTCTGCGTGGTTGTGTTTCTGTTTTTACGTGTGTGTTTGTGTGTGCTTGTAAAATGTTCGTAGTAAATGTGGAGACTTTAATTATATCTGGGTAATGAGTTAAATGCGTAATGTGTGTTTACAAGGGGTGGCAGGCCTTCGTTAATCCCAGGCTGTGCCTCATCAATTACTGCAGCATTTAGTCTGCACCTGAGATAAGGAGGCTGCTTTGTCTTCTGGGATAAATCTATTAACGGGCACAAACACAAACATCCATAAGTGAACATACAAACTTTGGGATGATTATATTGTTTTGTCCACCTCTTTACAAATACAATACAGAATGAACAGAAATATAATAACAATCCAAATCAGTCAGGAAATGCATACCGTGCATAATGTTTCCTAATCAACCCAGTGCAGTCCAATCCAGCCCAGCCCAGTCTAGTCCAGTTCAGCCCAGCCCAGCCCAGTCTAGTCCATTCTAGTCTAGTCTAGTCCATACCAGTCTAGTCCGGTCCAGTCCAAGGTTGTTGTTGTCTCTGTTGTTGGAAATACAGAGGAGGAGTTCAGGCTAATGGTCGTAATGTTCCATTCACTCCGGCTCTGACGCGGGCGAATGGACCTTATTATTACTTCCTCTGAAACGGTGTCACAGCCAGACGGTGCCATGGCCATGTTGACTGCGGCCTGGTTATCCAGCACAGGTCAGTCTGACCAGACGCCAAGGGGGCACAGAGCCTGTCTGTGTCTTGCCACTTGGTTTCTCCTTAAAGCTGAGGAAGCAGGGGTCCATTTCTGTGCCAGTGGTCCCTAGTGCCTTTTCAGATTGAGAATAAACGAGACGCTTTCTAAACGATTTTTGTTTGTGTTGTTGTTGATGTTCAACAGGTGAAGGGCATACAGTAAAACCCACATTCAGTTAGCTACACCGAGTTTTCCTTCTCTTTTAATGGGAACGGTAAATCCTCCAGGAAAAAAAAACAGAAGCTCAAGCAAGACCACATCCTCATGTGGGTCACAGGGTTGATGCACATGTTGCCTAGCATTTTTAAGTGACATCTGAACATTGAAAAACAAGTGTTGTGCTTTGTACAGCGCAAGCTGTCGCACAGCTTCCAATTACATAGATAAGAGCAGCGGAGATGTGTCAATTAGATCAAGCATGGAAGCGTGCTCAGAGATTATGTCATTAGTCTGAAATAGAACGGGAGAGCGAGAGAGAAAGATGACAAGAGAGCGTTCAAGACAGAAAGAGATGAAAGGACTCACAGTTTGTGTTTTTCACTGCTCCCGCTTGCAATATCCAGATCTGAGAAATGCTCTTGAAGGCATAATGGCAGCGTCTGAGGATTTCCCTCTAACCCGTACTACTTTACATGTCACCGTGAATAGCTGTGAATTTGAATAGCATTTAGTTTGAAAAGAGACTGGTAGGCGTAGGTGTTAACGTGATTTGTTGATTTTTTATTTTGAGCTGCCGGAACATTACTGCTATTATTATGGACGCTTGGCCAGTCTCAAGTTCCACACTAAATTATAACTATTCAAATGTGGAGTTTGAAAACCACTCAGTGTTGTTGTTGTTTTGTTTTTTTCTTCAATAAAGTGTACCGACGCAAGGGACCAGTTTTCCACACTTTGAAAACGACAACAATATAAGCCTAATGGGCCGGTATCGCTATCAAAAATAACACAGCAGGTTCCAGTGGCGCCACACAAAGCACAAATAACCATTGGCTGGTGTTCACCCCGGACAGTGGACAGAGGAGCCATGCAGCGTGAGGGAGACGAGACGATCGGGGCCTTCATGGCTGTTATCTTTGTTTGTTCAGTTATGTTCAGCTTGCTCCAGCACTCATGGGCACGTGTTGAGTGTGTGTGTGTGTGTGTGTGAGTGAACGGTTGTTTAATAGCCGCCACACCGCAGGGCCGTCGCTAGGTCCTCCTAACACTACGAAATGAAACATGGAGCAAAACAACAGCTTGAAATACACCAGAGGTGTCAACACAGACGACAGTGGAGCAAGCAGAGGTGAATCTGTCATGACTGGAGGCACGGCTGTCATTTTGACTCATTTCCCTTTCTCTCATCCTGCTCGCTTTTACTTAATTACACCAATGAGCCATAGGGGGAAATGCTACATCAAAGCGTGTATGCACTGCACTTACTGTGTGTGTGGGTGTGTGTTCGTTTGTATGCTAATAGTAAATGTGGACACTTTAATTATATCCTGGTAATGAGTTCAATGCAATAATGTTTTACAATACTTTACAAGAGCTGGCAGGCCTTCCTTAATCCCAAACTCTGCCTCTTTAACTTTAGCAGCATTTAGGCTGCACCTGAGCTAACGTGTGCTGTTTTGCCTTCCGGGAACAAGCTATTTACATGGACAAATAAACCCTCAGACTCACACACAACTAACACCCACACTTGCCCTTTTGCTCACATAGCAGACACATTTTTGTTGGTTGGCTCTTTGTAACAAGGAAAAAAAAGTGTGAACGTTTAAAATGTCTAGATGGAATGTGTGCCCTCGGTTTCACGTGTAAACCCGCGGTTCGTGATCGCTACAATGGAATAAGTCTGTGTTCGATTTGAAGTCCAGGTCATACCTGTGACGTCCGCTGCGCTGTGTGCCGCGTGGTCCCTGTGCCCGCAGATCACGTGGTGTGCGAAGAGGAGTTCAAGTATGCCATGCTGGCCCTGAACTGTGTGTGTCCAGCCACCTCCACCCTCATCACGCTGCTGATCCACTCCTCCAGAGGACAGTGAGTACCTCGTCCCTCCCTTCAGCCGACCTTTGCCAGGGCTCTCTCTCACGCTCTTTCTCTCTGTCTTTCTCTCCCTCACCGCTTCTCCTTCTTCCCCGCTCTTTCTCTCTTTCACACACTCTCGCTCACACACACACACACACACACACACACACACACACACACTCTCTCTCTCTCTCTCTATCACACATGCCATTGGTCAATGATAAAATGTTCTAAAGTTAAAGGTGAGAGTAGGGCTGGACACAGGATGGCCTGATTGCTGCATTGTATCCAAAGTAAGAGAGAAGGGTCCCGGGAGTAGCCTTAAGCCTCCATTAGAAGCCTCATGCAGCTGAGCTGTAGTCTGCTGCTTCACCAACCCCTCTCCTCTCAGAACAGCGCCCCCGGAGGCCTTCAAGCAACGTGCGGGAGTCTTCCAGCCCTTCAACAGGTCAGTCAGTGTGTGCCTCACCCCCCCCCCCCCCCCCACTCCCCCTTCTCTCCCACTCTGTGCCCGATGTGCCGTGACATTAAGCCAGACCGGCACATGCCCCCCTCCCCCACCCTCCTGCCCTGTGAATCCACCGTGACACCTCTTTGTGTAACCGAGTGCATCTTCCACAGGCCTGCCCCCGGGGGTCTTACATTACAAACTCCCTCGTGCAACACCCCCTCGTTCCAGACACACGCACACACACACGCACGCACGCACGCACGCACACAAACACACACGGTGTCTCAGATCAAATAGCTGCCGGCCACTCGTATCCGAGAGATGACTTACAGGTTTGTGTTTTCCCCTTGCCCCCACTCATCAGACAGCCCGCACGTCTTTGCCTGTCCTCTGATTGAGCTATCGATCGGCGGCTCCGACAGAGATGTAAAGCGTTACCCCCCCCCGGCAGCCAGACGGCATCTCGTCTCTGATCAGCCGCTGAGGGGTCAGGCACTGGAAGCTGTGTTCTTTTTTTTCCACGAAAGGTCAGGCATGTCCTCTCATAATCAATCCATCTCCCGTTCCCCCCGCTGTCCCAGGGAGGGCGGGGCTTGCTCCGCCGACCAATGGCAACGCACCTACCGGCGCTGCTCGGGCAATGAGGTGCACCACATCCGCCTGGAGGATAGCAAGTTCTTCGGGGACTACCAGGGCAAGAGTTTCACCTTTGCCTCTTTCCACGCGCATAAAAAGTAGGTTGCGAACACAAAATACATTTGATTTGATTTGATAACGATACAGCCGTACTCTCACACATGGCACATGTAGGTGCAAAGTGTAACCCGCGCCGCCCCCCCCCCCCCAGCCCATAAAACAAACCTCCTGGTCTTCTCCCTGCAGGTACGGCGTGTGCCTGATCGGCGTGCGGCGGCTGGACAACGCCAACATCCTGCTGAACCCCGGGCCCTGCCACATCATGGGCTCCTCCGACACCTGCTTCTACATCAACATCTCCAAGGAGGAGAACTCGGCCTTCGTCAGGGGACAGAGGGAGCCCTCGCGGGGGGGCTCGGGGCCCAACGTCAAGGGGGTCCCCCAGACCATCTACCACGGCCTCACCCGGCTGCCGGTGCACAGCATCATCGCCAGCATGGGTCAGTGGTGGGCCAGGCCCCGGGGGAGACGGGGGACGGGGGGGGGCTGACTGTACCACACACACACATTCACCCGCCGTTCTGTTCTGGTCCGTCCATCTGTCTCGACCACACTCACACTCTCTCGCGCGCGGCCGCTTCGGGTTCGACTGACTCACAGAGCGTCGGCGTCGCCGTTCCCTCCTCCGTCCATTCACACCCCCCGCTGAGGGTGCTCCCTCGCCCTCGCTAGCTAACAATAGGACGCTTTTGCATTTCTCACACCCGTCAAAGGCAAAGGTACAACGCACATATCTGATCGAGTTTTTTTGTATTTCTTTTTTAACAAGTTCGTCCGCCGCACGCCTAAACTGTAAGCAAGCGTCCATTTGAGACTTCGTCCTCGTTTTAAGAGGCCCTTGACAACTGTGCCACCCGGTGGACAGCAGTAGAACTGCTTGATCAACAGGTTCTCTGCTCTACCAGGCTGCCGTATTCATCATACATCGTAACCCTAACCTGCGGTGTTCCCGTGTCCCTTCCAGGCACGGTGGCCATAGACCTGCAGGACTCGAGTGACAGCAGCCCCGAGGGCCAGGGTCCCGGGGTCATCGGCGGCGGGGGAGGAGGAGGGCGCCGGGGCAGCTCCAGGACAGAGGCAGGCGGGGTCAACACCCTGGCCCTGCCCGCCATGGCCGACATGGCCGAGGAGAGGCGCCACAGCATTGCCCCCGTGCTGGAGCTGGTGGACGGGGTGGACAGCCCCACCTTCGACCTGCTGGGGGACCAGTCGGAGGACGAGGGCGGCGACGAGGGCAAGGAGGAGAGCGACGGGGACGAGCAGGCCCACTGGTGGGGCGGACACGGCGAGTGAGTGCGCTGGAACGCCGCCGCCGCGTGCTCTGTATGGACTATTGTGTTGCTGTTATGGTAACCTTATCGCTGTTTTGCTCTTATCTTGACTGTGTGTGTGTGTGCCGTGTGCCGTGTGTGTGTGCTGTGTGTGTGTGTGGCAGGTGGGTGAAAGGATACCCGTTGAACTCGCCATACATCGGCAGCTCCCCCGCACTGTGCCATCTCCTCCAGGAGAAGATGCCATTCTGCTGTCTGCGTATGGACAAGGTGCGTCACGCTGCGACGCGCTAGAGCGACACCAGCCCTTTTATTCCGCGTGACTACACTGCAGCCCTCACTCTGCTCTCCTAACCCCCCCCACCCCCCTTAGGCCTGTCACCACATCCCCTTCGAGGACGCCCGCTCCTACGGCTTCAAGAACAAGCTCATCATCGTCTCGGCGGAGAGCGCGGGCAACGGGCTGTACAACTTCATCGTGCCGCTGAGGGCCTACTACAGGCCGAGGAAGGAGCTCAACCCCATCGTGCTGCTCCTGGAGAGCATGTGAGTCCACTCGGCGCGGTGCCACTATCACCACTTGCCTCCGCCGCGTGACATGTTTGCTTTGTGCGAGTAAGGTATCGAGGGGCGTGTGTGCATGACGGGTGGAAGTCTCCGTGGAAAAATAAAAAAAAACACACACACACACCGGTGCAGACATTAGCCGGGCATGGTTTATCGAATAGGCCTGGCCTTAAACAGCCTTCCGCAGGGATGAGAACCTTTAGAACGGGGGGGGAGGGGGGGGGCTTTACTATAAAGCTGATTTATGAAACGCTTTAGTGAGCTCTGCTTCCATTGTGATTCATGGACGCGCTCGGTAGGCCGGCACACACAAACCCAGGCCGCCCAACGAGAGCGGAATCAAATAAAAAGGCAATAACAGCTCGAGTCACGCTCCTGTAGCTCCTCCGCTAGTCTCTGTGATGTGTGCGGGCGGGCATGCCGTACGGTGTATGTCTCTGGCTGAGGCGGGTTCCTCCCGCCTGGGCTGGAGTCTTTGTTGTGGTATGCATGGTCCCGGAACCCCCCCCCCGAGATCCATGTGTGTTTTTGATTGATTTAGACCTGAGGCGGACTTCCTGGAGGCCATCTGCTGGTTCCCCATGGTGTTCTACACAGTGGGCTCCATCGACAAGTAAGGCTCAGCACCACCACCACCACCACCACCACCACCAGCCCTTTCAGCTCCACACTGGCTAGGTTGCTTCTCATCTTCTCTCTCTCTGTCTCGTTCAATTAGTTTGTTTATACTGAGTGCTGTGAAAATGTCCGTGCCCCCCTGTCTCATATTGGCGCCTTTTTCACCGATGGCAACAGGGGCCCTTGTTTGTTGTGTTCCCCGTGTTGAACTTTTCTCTGGTGTTTCGTATCGTCTCTCTCTCTCCCTATTTCTTCCTTTCTGCTATGGGTATGTGTGGCTTATTGGTCCAACACTGTCATTATCTTGATCTCTTGTTTGGTGTCTGGACCTAGTCTGGACAGCTTGTTGCGCTGCGGAGTGACGTTCGCCGACACCATGGTGGTGGTGGACAAGGAGAGCTCCATGATCGCCGAGGAAGACTACATGGCCGACGCCAAGACCATCGTCAACGTCCAGACCCTGTTCAGGTCAGCGGCATGCGTCCCTCACCCACCTCCTGATTGACGTGCGAACGAATATGTTTTTGTTTTTTTTACTAACGATTCTGTGCCCTTGCTTTGGTCAGACTGTTTCCTGCTCTCAGCATCATCACCGAGCTCACCCATCCGGCTAACATGCGCTTCATGCAGTTCAAGGTCAAAGACCATTACTCCCTCGCTCTTTCCAAGCTCGAGAAGGTAAGTGTGGCCCCGGGAGCCGTTCAGCGCCACAATTTGACCCCCTGCCCCCACACACACACACACACTCTGAATTCCCCTGCCCCTCACTGAGTGTGGATGTTAAGCCAATAGGATTGAGAGGGGCTTACCCGCTCTCCCCCGTTTTTAAATGAGCGCCGTTCCGTTTTTGTTTTCTGTGGTTGCTCGGCAGAAGGAGAGAGAAAAGGGATCCAATCTAGTGTTCATGTTCCGCCTGCCCTTTGCAGCAGGGAAGGTGTTCAGCGTCAGCATGCTGGACACGCTCCTCTACCAGGTAGTTACTCTGCCCATACACTGCAAGCAGCACCTCCACACACACACACACCCACACACACACACACACACACACACACACACACACACACACACACACACACACACACACCCTACGTTTTCCTTTCATTTCCTTCTGAACATTGACTCAGACACACTGGGTAACAAGCTACTGTAAAACATACAACTGACAACGAGCCTCATCGTCTTGTAAATGAAAAAGACACAAGCAATACTTATTTATCAATACACTGTAGGTGTCATAGCATGTGCAATATTAACAATGTCTTGTGCGTGTCTCCCCGCCAGTCGTTTGTAAAAGACTACATGATCTCGATCACTAGACTGCTGCTGGGGCTGGACTCCATGCCTGGCTCTGGCTTCCTGTGTGCGGTAAGTAAACACGCAGTGCCTTTCTTCACATCTCCACTCCGGCTAAGGTTCATGGGGAGTGTGTGTGCTCAGAGCCATAATGAGGTCTGGATGTATGTGTGTGTGTGTGTGTGTGTGTGTGTGTGTGTGTGTGTGTGTGTGTGTTCTCCTAGACCAAGATCACGGAGGAAGACCTGTGGATCCGCACCTACGGCCGCCTGTACCAGAAACTGTGCTCCTCCACAGGCGACATCCCCATCGGCATCTACCGCACCGAGTCGCACAAGCTGCTGGTCTCCGAGGTACAGCATCATGACCCGGCTAATAGAAGCATTTTAATCGAATGGCTACTTATCCGTCAAATTCAAATTCCCATATTTGCCTTGAATTTAAAACCGCACACTGTGAATAATTTGTAATAATGGATCAGTTCCAATAGCAATGATCTGATTTAATAAACTATCACTCGCCGATTAACAATGTGTGTGTGTGCTAATTTGTCTGTGTGTGTATGTGTGTGTGTGTGTGTGTCTCAGTCCCAGGTGTCCATCACAGTGGAGGACTACGAGGACACCAGGGAGCCCCGGGAGCCCCTTCTGTCACGGATGGGCCCCCACCGCAACTCTACGTCCTCGGAGCCGCCGTCCTCCTCCTCCTCCTCCTCCCACACCTCGGACCACCCTCTGCTGAGGAGAAAGAGCATGCAATGGGCCCGCCGGCTCAGCAGGAAAGGGGGCCGGGGCCCCAACTCTGCAAAGGGCGGACCGGGGAGCGCCGCGGAGAGGATCAGCCAGCAGAGGCTGACGCTGTTCAGGCGCTCGGAGAGGCAGGAGCTCAACGCCCTGGTCCGCACGCGCATGAAACACCTGGGCCTCTCGCCCTCCGGCTTCAGTGAGTGGCACTCGGCTAACTGTGTGTGTCACCCTTTGTGAAGCACCTCGGGGGGACTAATGGATCTGTTATGGGTGCTGTGCTGTACGAGTGTGCGGGGGCCGTTGTTTGTTGTCGTCCTATTTTCTATGTCTGAATCTGAAACGGCTGTCTGGTTTGGGGCGTTCCCTGTCACATGTTGTGTTTTCCTGTCGTGTCCTCTGTGTTCCCCCCTCCCGTTTCTAGATGGGATGACAGACCAGGGAAACAGACTGTCTTATATCCTGATTAACCCCTCTCCGGACACCAGGCTGGAGCTGCATGATGTCGTGTGAGTAGGGAGAGGGCCCGCTTTCACCACGGCATCCGCTGTTAGGGGCTTGACCACTAATACAGTGATCCTGTTGGCAGTGGGACAGTTTTGCTCTAAAGCCGTGTTATGGTGTGCTCTCTGCGCAGGTACCTGATCAGGCCGGACCCGCTGTCTCTGCCCAACCAGGGCAACAGCAGGAAGGGCAGTACGGGTCGCTCCGAGGCCCACCGGTTTGACACGCAGGACAGCACGCACCTGTAAACGCAAGGACACACACACACACACACACACACATACACACACACACACGTCAGAGCTGCCAAGAAAAATAATGCAACTCACTGGGTGGATCAAAAAAAAAACAGATTAAAAAAGAGAGAGATTAGAAAAACGAGAGAGAGAGAGAGAGAGAGAGAGAGAGAGAGAGAGAGAGAGAGAGAGAGAGAGAGAGAGAGAGAGAGAGAGAGAGAGAGAGAGAGAGAGAGAGAGAGAGAGAGAGAGAGAGAGAGAGAGAGAGAGAGAGAGAGAGAGAGAGAGAGAGAGAGAGAGAGAGAGAGAGAGAGAGAGAGAGAGAGAGAGAGAGAGAGAGAGAGAGAGAGAGAGAGAGAGAGAGAGAGAGAGAGAGAGAGAGAGAGAGAGAGAGAGAGAGAGAGAGAGAGAGAGAGAGAGAGAGAGAACAGGATGGAAGAAAAGCAGGAAGCTAATAGGGAATAGATTGTAGGTACTCCACACCTCTTTCTGAACATTCAGTCTCAGCAACACTCAGAGGACTCGGAACTGCATGGACTTTTCTACAATCTGATATGATTTATGCACCTTTTTATTTTCCATTTTGGAGAGCTGGCGGGGGGACACAGAAGTGCATTTAATTTACATGTATTTATATTTGTGTATGTATTATACATGTACAGTATGTATGTATGCTTCCACGTATGTTTATGGGAATGAATGTAGGAATGTATGAATTGAAGTATTGTATGCACTTGTGTATGTACACAAACGCGTCACACTGTGTACATCACATAGAGTTGTTAGTTAGAAGCCGGATACTGCCGATTTGACCTGGACAGCCCAATGAACACAATGCCACGGGGAAGTTGAAGGATAATTGTATTTTTCTGTCTTTCTATGTTGTAGGAGTGTTTAGTCACACATACGGTAATCTTACGTGTTTGACACAGACGCTAGTTACAAAAGTTTATTATGATAGGTCATTTTTGTATCTTTGTACCTATTGCTTCAGCTGACACAGACACAATTCATTTTTAGCTCACACCAGCATCAAAGAAATCCAAAGAGTAGCAGATTGCCCATTGGCCATCCAGAGATCCTGCCAGCTGCAGTGTTGGGAGTCCAATGAGATTGCTATCTTCTAAAAGGAGAATGCTGTATGGACCGTTTTCAATACCGTGAACATCACATTAGCAAAGAGGCGTTCATCATTTCCTGTTTCTTATGTGTCCATGGAGAACACCATCCCCTCCCCCTGCTCCTCACATCACCACCCCCCTCCCCCCGTCACTGCCATCTCCCTAACACATCCCCAGCTTACTGTTGTTGCCATGCATGCTGGACGGTCATGCATGTGGGTACCAAGGACTTCAAAGCCCCTGCGAAGCTTTGTCGGAAAACCCGACTGTGAGGTTCAAAAGAAAAATGGTGAGCCCTTGTGGTCAGAATGCGGCTCAGCATCCCTGTCTATCTGCAACGCAACAGTGTCTCTTTGTTCCATACCATTTTACCATGTGCAAAATATTTACTGAATTAAAGCTGGTTATTATAAGCTGTTGTTGTCAAGTCTCATTTCGATGTTTTATTGGTGCAAGCAGCAGTGCTGGGTCATAAAAGATGCAGTCTCACAACATGCACACACACCAGAACCTGCCTTTCCTCTTTGCTTTACATTATTAATAGAGGTGTGCCTTAACATTCATATTAATCACTCAATGGTACTTTGATGTGACCGGTATTTCTTTACCCTCATGACCAATGGTTTGTTGAGTAGTTGTACTTGATTAGTTGCTAATAATGTTACCATCTTTCCTGTGAGCTCTAAATCACCTCTTCACATTATTCACTCAAATGAGTGTGTGAGCAAGAGAACAAAATAAAAACACAATGCGGGGAAAACCAAGGATGCATTTTCTCTGTCCTTTCACATGAGTTCACTTGTTTAAAAAAAGTATTTGAAATTTGTTTTAAATCTTGCTTCGTCAGCATGACCAACGTTCTGGCTGCCAGGCCAACGCCAAAAAGGTCCACTCCACTTTGGCACACATTATTCTGCAAAATCAGAGGTGTGTGCCTATTAGGCCACCATTACTCATTTAACTGTCGTCAAGTTAACGGTAGGTGGGAGAAGTGCCAACGCGTGCACGGGGGACATAAAATCACAATCATGATGAGTGCTTTTAGGATAGTCTTCTATTTCAGAAAAACCTTGAATATGCTTTTATGTAATGCGTACTATTTCCTCGCCTACATCAATACTACTTCTTTTATCCTTACACAAACTGTCTGGTCAAAGATGCCGTTGACAACACGATACACAGAACCAGTCCAGTGCACACTTTTTTACAGTTGGCACATGATTCTGCACGCCCATGCCACCTTCAGTAATCTAATCTACAAGGTTGTAGGTGTGGCTACATATTAAAATAAAAGCATTACATAAGTCTTTATAACTGGAGCAAAGACTGCACATTTTCACAGATAGTTTTTCTACAAGAGCAGATAAAAGTAAAGGGGAAACTCGGTCTAAAGAAATGGCGGCTAAATCATGCAGCGTGCTGATCACAGGGGCTAATCGAGGCCTGGGTCTGGAGATGGTCAAACAGATGGTGGAGGGCGCCCATCCCGTCACGAAGCTGTTTGCCTGCTGCAGAGATCCAGACGGCCCCAAAACTGAGGTGAGTGTATTAAGATCTGCAGGAGTCTCTAAATGGAACTGCTCGTTTGCCCTCTTAAACTCCCAGCACAATAATGCTTTCTTTGTCCACCAGGCCCTCCGATGCCTAGCAAAGAAGTACCCTAAAATCATCACCATCATTCGTCTGGGTAAAAAAAAAACTATATTCTATCGTTTCCTCATCCTGGAGCATCTCACAAATATTCCGTAGACCGCAAACATTATGTTTAAGTTTAAGCGATCCAAGTGTTTTTATGATAGTGGATACTGCTCTTTCTCTGACAGATGCCACAGACCACGGCAACATCAAGAAGTGTGCCCAAGAGGTGGGCACTTTGTTGGGGACAAAGGGTCTGAACCTGCTGGTGAACAACGCAGCAATCTTGCCCTATGGCAATGTGGAGACGAGCAGACTCGAGGACATGCATGCTGCCTTCAACACCAATGTTATTGGCCCCATGATTATAATTAGGGTAAGGGCTGAGTCTTATCTATCTATCATGCATAAGCATCAACTGAATGCTTTTGCATGGCTAAACATTATGCATAGTAATTATGTTTCAGGATTGGATCATACAAATAATGTTTTCATGTTACATTTTAACTGCAATAACACTTGCGCTACACAATATTTTATATTATTATATGTTATGGTCATCACTAGGAATTCCTGCCCTATCTGCGGGTAGCGGCAAAGACTTCTGGAAAACCAGGGATGTCCTGTTGCAAGGCAGCTGTCATTAACATCTCCACCATCGTGGGCTCAATGGTAGTGGTCAAAACCATGTATGGGAAGTACCCAGCCCTACCCTATAGTGTCAGCAAGGTAAACAGCGGACACACCTACAACATATAAGCAACTTTCCCCTAGCCACACCCTGCTTTCTTTTCTTGAGCCCTGTTCATAGTCATGCTTATCTATCACTTGCTTGTCATTTATCACCTTCATTGTCTTGCTTCGACTCACTCATGCCCCTGTTTTCTTTTCTTCTGGTTCAGGCAGGTTTAAATATGCTCACCGTGTGTGCAGAGGACCAGTATAAAAAGGATGAGATCATGTTTATTGCCTTGCATCCTGGCTGGGTGCGCACCGACATGGGAGGCGAAGGGGTGAGTCTGTCTGTCAGATGCTCACACCTCGGGCATTACGGGGTCAAAGTGATTAAAAATCGCAATAATAACTTGTGTGTGCGTACGTGTGTGTGTGGGTGTGTGTGTTTGTAAGGGGAGGCACTGCAGGGGTAATCAAATCAGTTTACTGTTTGTTATGCCTTTCTGACCAACAGGGGGAGATTGATGCTCCAGAGAGTGTGGGGGGGATGCTGCGTGTGATGCAGTCTCTGACTGAGAAGCAGAATGGAGCCTTCTTGGACTACAACGGCAAGACTGTGCCCTGGTAGACTCACACAGCCATTCCTGACTCCATTATTCATCTTTTCAGCAGATCACATCTATCTCATGTCTGCCATAAGACAAGAAATGTATGCTGAATAAGCCTGCCATAAGCCAAGAAAATGTATACTGAATAAATAAAATAAAAAAAATAAAAAAATGGAATTAAAATAAATCGGATTGAGAATTACATAAAGTATAAGTAAAATATATATGTCATAGTATTGTATTTCAAATAAAAATCTTATAGTTGCTTAAATATGTATTCCTCCCCCTGCTGTGTTTATTGTCCCATATTTGCTATCCTCTGTTCTCAAATTGTTTCATCCTAAAATAGGCCAACCACCTACATTAACAGAAAACACTGCGTAAATTATTATTTAATTTGTTGAAGGAAAACGTTGATCTTATACACTGTGGAAAAATAAGAAAATGTGCCATCTTTAGCCGCAATAACCAGAGGTGTAGCAAATTACTCACGCTACAGTGGACTTGAGTAGTGTATTTGAAGATTTGTAATTTTTTAAGAATTAATTTGAAAAAATTAATACTTATACTTGAGTACATTTAAAAACATGTAGGCCTATTCCACTTCGCTACTTTTAATTTAGATTCCATTAAATGTGCTATTTCTTTTGCACGCTTCACCTTCAAAACAGCTAAACGCAATTTTTTTGGTCAAACTGCAGAAAATGACAGTTTGGTTTAGCATGCTGTAGAACGCTAGTACGAGCCCATTGGGAGTGATGATTGAAATGAACGTTGGTTGAGCTTGTTCAGTGATGAGTGAAGCTTGCGTTTGAAAACACCAAACGGCACCGATTGCGATCACCTAGTTAAAAAGTACCCAGTAAGTTACAAGACAACAAACTAATTTAATTTAAAACATTTTGTGTGTTGTTGATTGTGAACATGAGTGCCTACAACATATTCATTTTGTAGAATGATTGGTAAACGGCAAGATTTCGTAAATTGCTGTATGGAGTATGAGCATCTGCTTCACAGCTGAAACTCGATTTCAGTCATTTTTAAAGACAACTCAAAGTCTCTGCCTTTTCTGGTATACATAATACCATTTTAATAAAAAAAATTAAGATATATATGTATCAAATGTCGATATTTGAGGTTGAAAATGAGAGCGTCTTCTAAAATGCCATTGGAATTTATGGCATTTTCCCAACGTTCTGTAAGGCTGACTGATAAGTCAACGTAAAACGCTTATAAAGAGGTCAAAGTTCAGCAAAACATTTTTTTGCTGGGGTCATTAAGCTTAAAACTGGGCATTTTTGTCTATTTGAAGAAAATCCCATACGAAGTGCACACTTTTTTTCAGTTGGCACATGATTCAACACGCCCATGCCACCTTCAGTAATCTAATCTACAAGGTGGTAGGTGTGGCTACACAAAAAATAAAAGCATCACATAAACTTGTATAACTGGAGCAAAGACAGCACTTTTTCACTTATAGTCGAGCTACAAGAGCAGATAAAAGTAAAGGGGAAACTCAGACTAACGAAATGACAGCTAAATCGTGCAGCGTGCTGATCACAGGGGCTAATCGAGGCCTGGGTCTGGAGATGGTCAAACAGATGGTGGAGGGTGCCCATCCCGTCACAAAGCTGTTTGCCTGCTGCAGAGATCCAGACGGCCCCAAAGCTGAGGTGAGTGTATAAAGACCTGAAGGAGTCCTTGAATGGAACTGCTTGTTTTCCCTCTTAAACTCCCAGCACAAAAATGCTCTCTTATATGATTTTCAGTCCCTGTTACACTATGTTTGTATATTATATTTTTATGTTTCTTGTTATGCACCAATATATCATAGCAAATTCCTTGTAGGTGGAAGCCTACTTGGGAATAAAACTGATTCTGAATCTGGTTCTGATTTGTCTACCAGGCCCTACGATGCCTAGCAAAGAAGTACCCTAAAATCATCAGCATCGTTCGTCTGGGTAAAAAAGGAACTCTATTCTATCGTTTCCTCATCCTGCAGCATCTCGCAAATATTCTGTAGCCCGCAAAAATTATGTTTAAGTTTAAGCGATCCAAGAGTTTTTATGATATTGGACTCCTTTCTCTGACAGATGCCACAGATCCCGGCAGCATCAAGAAGTGTGCCCAAGAGGTCGGCCCTTTGTTGGGAACTACGGGTCTGAACCTGCTGGTGAACAACGCAGGGATCTTGCCCTATGGCAAGGTGGAGACGAGCAGACTCGAGGACATGCATGCTGCCTTCAACACCAATGTTATTGGCCCCATGGTTATTATTAGAGTAAGGGCAGAGTCTTATCTATCTATCACACGTAAACATCAACTGAATGCTTTTGTATGGCTCAACATTATGCATAGTAATTATGTTTCAGGATTGGATAATACAAATAATGTTTTCATGTTACATTGTATCTGCAATAACACTTACTATACACAATATTTTATATTATTATATGTTATGGTCATCACAAGGAATTCCTGCCCTATCTGCGGGTAGCAGCAAAGGCTTCTGGGAAACCAGGGATGTCTTGTTGCAAGGCAGCTGTCATTAACATCTCCACCATCCTGGGCTCAATGGTAGTGGTCAAAACCATGTATGCAAAGTACCCAGCCCTACCCTATAACATCAGCAAGGTGAACAGCGGACACACCTACAACATATAAGCACCTTTCTCCTAGCCACACCTTGCTTTCTTTTCTTGAGCCCTGTTCATAGACATGCTTATCTATCACTTGCTTATCATTTTTCACCTTCATTGTCATGCTTCGACTCACTCTTGTCCCCGTTTGTCCTTTCTTCTGGTTCAGGCAGGTTTAAATATGCTCACTGTGTGTGCAGAGGACGAGTTTAGGAAGGATGAGATCATGTTTATTGCCTTGCATCCTGGCTGGGTGCGCACTGACATGGGAGGCGAAGAGGTGAGTCTGTCAGTTTCTCTCACCTTGGGCATTGAGAGGTTGGAAGTGATTAAAAGTTGTAATAGTAACGTATGTGTGTGTGTGTAATGGGAGGCACCGTGGGGTAATTCAATAAGTTTACTGTTTGTTATGCCTTTCGGACCAACAGGCGGAGATTGATGCTCCAGAGAGTGTGGAGGGGATGCTGCGTGTGATGCAGTCTCTGACTGAGAAGCAGAATGGAGCCTTCTTGGACTACAAGGGCAAGACTGTGCCCTGGTAGACTCACACAGCCATTCCTGACACCATTATTCATCTTTTCAGCAGATCACATCTATCTCATGCCTGCCATAAGCCAAGAAATGTATGCTGAATAAATAAAAGAAAAATCATAAAAAACGGCATTGAAATAAATCTGACTGAGAATTACATTAAGTATAAGTAAAATATGTCATATTATTGTATTTTGAATAAACATCTTACAGTTGCTTGAATATGTATTTGTCCCCCTGCTGTGTTTATTTTCCCATATTTGACGTACTCTGTTCTCAAATTGTTTAATCTTTAAACAAACTATCCTTAGACAAATAGGCCTATAACTTGCATTAACAGAAATTACAGGGCAGCACGGTGGCTTGGTGGTTAGCACTGTTGCCTCACAGCAAGAAGGTCCTGGGTTCAATCCCCACCTGACCCAAGGGCGTTTCTGTGTGGAGTTTGCATGTTCTCCCCATGTTCGCGTGGGTTTCCTCTGGGTACTCCGGTTTCCTCCCATAGTCCAAAAACATGCAGGTTAATTGGTGACTCTAAATTGCCCGTAGGTGTGAGTGTGAGTTGTTGTCTGTCCCTATGTGTCAGCCCTGTGATAGACTGGCGACCTGTCCAGGGTGTACCCCGCCTCTCGCCCTGTGTCCGCTGGGATAGGCTCCAGCCCCCCCGTGACCCTGTACAGGATAAGCGGTAAAGCTAATGGATGGAACAGAAATTACTGTGTAAATTATTATTTCATTTGTTGAAGGAAAAAGTTGATCAAATACTCATAACAGACTGTGAAAAAATAGAAGATGTGCCATCTTTAGATGCAATAACCAGGGGTGTAGCGAATTACTATGCTATGGAATGAGATACAATGGGAATGAGAGACAGAGAACAAGTTATCATAAGCTTAGTCTGGGCCAAAATTATTCCACAACAATGTAAGAGACTGTTGTTTGCAGTTATTGCCAGAAGTGGAATACTACAAGTAGCCTAAGTAAAAGTAGTGTTACTTTAGTTAAAACTGACTCAAGTAGGGGAAACCGGGGCATGTCGTCACACTTTTCACACTAACATTTACTGGGCTCAATACATCAAAACGGTATGAATGTCATACCAAATGAAAGAAAAAAGTCTTGGGCACATATTTCTTATTCATTACATCTCATTACGTCTTATTTCAGTACGGAGTTGTAAACGGTTTAATAGAGAGTGTGCACTTGTGATAACTTGCCCCATCTGCGGGTAAGTTGTCACACTATGTCGGGTAGCTTTCACATTGTATTATCAACAATTAAGAACACAACTAATACATTTTGAATAATTTTTCAATAACAAATTCAACTTTGTTAAAGAACTCAAAATAAAACAATCATGCCTAGAGAATCTGTCAAATCTTGTGTGGCTACACTGTCTGGTAAAGTAAGCGTGTACTGGGTTAGTGGACATGCCCACACAGGCAGAGCCGCTCTAGTGTAGTCAGGACTACGTCTGCTGCTTTAAACTGTAAATATTTATAATAATCAATTTATAGTAACATTTAATATTATTATCACATGAGACAACTTGCCCCAACCTGACATTTTTGCCAATGTTGGCAAATGCACAAGGTTAGCTCAACATACGACTGCAGCTAAAGTATCAAATTACATGATAATGTCTCCTCTACTCTACTCTAAAAATAGAACATGTAAAAATACTCAGTAACGGAATGCAAATTAAAGGTAGCAAAGTGGAATACATATTTTTAAATGTACTCAAGTAAAAGTAAAAGCATCCAATTTTTTAATACTTAAAAAATTACAAATCTTGAAAAACACTAGGCCTACTCAAGTACAGTAGCGTGAGTATAATTCGCTACACCTCTGGTTATTGCAGCTAAAGATGGCACAACTTCTCATTTATTAAGACCATTACGTTTTCACAGTGTGTTATGAGTATTTGATTAACTTTTTCCTTCAGTAAATGAAATAATAATTTACACAGTATTTCTGTTAATTCAGGTTGTAGGCCTATTTGTCTTAGGATAGAGTTTGTTTGAAGCTGAAACAATTGAGTGTGGGAAAATAAAGAAACACAGCTGTGGGACAAATACACATTCAAGCAAATGTAAGATTTCTACACGAAATACAATACTATGACATACATTTTCTTACACATTATGTATTTCTAAATCAGATTTAATTCAATGCAGTTTTTTTATGTTTTTTTTATTTTTATTCAGCATACATAACTTGGTTTATGACAATCATGAGATAGATGTGATCTGCTGAAAAGATGAATAATGGAGTCAGGAATGGCTGTGTGAGTCTACCAGGGCACAGTCTTGCCCTTGTAGTCCAAGAAGGCTCCATTCTGCTTCTCAGTCAGAGACTGCATCACACGCAGCATCCCCTCCACACTCTCTGGAGCATCGATCTCCCCCTGTTGGTCAGAAAGGCATAACAAACAGTAAACTGATTTGATTACCCCCGCAGTGCCTCCCCTTACACACACACATTAATATTACAACTTTTAATCACTTTCATCCTCTCAATGCCCAGGGTGTGAGCAACTGACAGAGTGGCTGTGTTCGGAATCGCCTACTATGCATACTTAACATACTCATTTTGACCAAAAATGAATAGGCAGTATGCCAATAATACATAGTATGTGAAATTTGAGTATGGAAAAAGTTCCCGGATGACATATTCAAATTTGGAGAAAAGTTGAGTACATGATAGAGGTTACTAGACGATGCTTCGCACCCCTAAATGCATTTCGGCAATTTCCTTCTAGCTTTGACAGCATTACAAAAATGCAGGGTTATAGTTGAGTATACTAACAATATAATCGAATCTTTGTAAAAAAAAAAAAGAGGTATTCTAGATTTTGGCTTAAGTAGTAGGTATGCAGTATGTACTCATTCAGGATGTATTAGATAGTATTTAAGCAGGCGATTCCGAACACAGCCACATACTCACTTCTTCGCCACCCATGTCGGTGCGTACCCAGCCAGGATGCAAGGCAGTAAACATGATCTTATCCTTCCTAAACTCGTCCTCTGCACACACGGTGAGCATATTTAAACCTGCCTGAACCAGAAGAAAAGAAAACAGGGGCATGAGTAAGTCGAAGCAAGACAATGAAGGTGATAAATGACAAGCAAGTGATATATAAGCATGACTATGAACAGGGCTCAAGAAAAGAAAGCAGGGTGTGGCTAGGGGAAAGGTGCTTATATGTTGTAGGTGTGCCCACTGTTTACCTTGCTGATGTTATAGGGTAGGGCTGGGTACTTCCCATACATGGTTTTGACCACTACCATTGAGCCCAGGATGGAGGAGATGTTAATGACAGCTGCCTTGCAACAGGACATCCCTGGTTTTCCAGAAGCCTTTGCTGCTACACGCAGATAGGGCAGGAATTCCTAGTGATGACCATAGCATATAATAATATAAAATATTGTTTAGAGTAAGTGTTATTGCAGATACAATGTAACATGAAAACATTGAGTCACTCTTTGTATAATCCAATCCTGAAACATAATTACTATGCATAATGTTTAGCCATACAAAAGCATTCAGTTGATGCTTATGCATGATAGATAGATAAGACTCAGCCCTTACTCTAATTATAATCATGGGGCCAATGACGTTGGTGTTGAAGGCAGCATGCATGTCCTCGAGTCTGCTCGTCTCCACATTGCCATAGGGCAACATCCCTGCGTTGTTCACTAGCAGGTTCAGACCCTTTGTCCCCAAAAAAGAGCCCACCTCTTGGGAACACTTATTGATGCTGCCGGGGTCTGTGGCATCTGTCAGAGAAAGAGCAGTTTGCTATCATAAAAACACTTGGATCGCTTAAACTTAAACATAATGTTTGCAGGCTACGGAATATTTGCGAGAAGCTGCAGGATGTGGAAACGATAGAATAGATTTTTTTTACCCAGACGAATGTTGGTGATGATTTTAGGGTACTTCTTTGCTAGGCATCGCAGGGCCTGGTGACAAATCAGAATCAGATTCAGAATCTATTTCATTCCCAAGTAGGCTTCCACCTACAAAGAATCTGCTATGATATATTGGTGCATAACGAGAAACATAAAAAAAAGAATATACAAACATAGTAAAACAGGTACTGAAAATCATATAAGAAAGCATCGTGCTGGGAGTTTAAGAGAGCAAATGAGCAGTTCCATTCAGAGACTCCTGCAGGTCTTTATACACTCACCTCAGCTTTGGGGCCGTCTGGATCTCTGCAGCAGGCAAACAGCTTTGTGACGGGATGGGCAGCCTCCACCATCTGTTTGACCATCTCCAAACCCAGGCCTCGATTAGCCCCTGTGATCAGCACGCTGCATGATTTAGCCACCATTTCGTTAGTCTGAGTTGCCCCTCTACTTTTATCTGATCTTGTAGCTCGACTATCAGTGAAAAAGTGCAGTCTTTGCTCCAGTTTTACATGCTTATGTAATACTTCTTTTTAATATGTAGCCACACCAGCGACCTTGTAGATTAGATTATTGAAGTTGGCATGGGCATGCTGAATCATGTGCCAACTGAAAAAAAGTGTGCACTTAGTATGGGATTTTCTCCAAATGGACAAAAATGCCCAATTCTCATCTTAATTTTGACCCCATGAAATTGGTTGCGCTGAACTTTGACCTCTTTATAAGTGTTTTACGTTGATTTATCAGTCATCCTTACAAAACGTTGGGAAAAAGCCATAAGCGCCAATGGCATTTTAGAAGACGCTCTCATGTTCAACCTCAAATATTGACATTTGACACATATATATCTATTTTTACGAAAATGTTATTGTGTATACCAGAAAAGGCAGAGGCTTTGAATCTTCTTTAAAAATTACTGAAATTGAGTTTCAGATGTGAAGCAGAAGCTCATATACGCCGTACGCCGTAACTTCTTCAACTGGCGGCCCATGGGCCACATGCACATGCGCCCGCCAAAGCTTCCCATCCGGGCAGCAGAACATTAATGAATTCAGAAAATGTGAGGAAAAAATGCATTCAGGTATTTTGGATATCATATTAATAAGATAATAACCCCAGCTATGCGTCTTGCTTGGACTGTTAAAAGCATAGATTGCATAGATGCATTGTTCTGCTACACAGAGTAAGTTCAGAAACTCACCAAAGACTTCTTAAATCCAGAGTTTCTGGTTCGGACAACACAATTTGAAGTCTGTTTATCCAAACTCTTAATCTAAACACGATCCAGTAGTTAAGTTAGTACGAGAATAAACAGACAATGTAGAAGAAAAACATGGATACATACTGTAAATGTCCTTATTTACACAAATGAATAGCACACAGTCATGACTTCACTGCTTAGGAAAAAACACAAACATTGTTTTGTCTAACAAAACAGGAAAATCCAGCTTCCCCTTCAGTCAACACAATAGCCTACTTTAAGACTGCCACACTAACAGAGGACTACTCTCAACTTTCACATATTGTATTATTCTGAACAATCACAAACATGCATTCATAAGCGAACAATTACTCAGTGAACTGTCCTCAAGCTTCATGTTAGGTTGGAGAAAATCCTACGCATGCACGAATGATCATGGATCGTGCCGAGTGCAATTGTGCTGATTTTGTATGTTGGAAGAATCATTATTTAACCATAACTGAAATTATAGATTAGGAAATGGTTTTCAACTGAACCTCCCCATCTATGCATGGCTTTTCATGACTCTCTTATCTTGTATGTCCTGTTCCCTAGGCCACTGTGACGTGAGAAAACTCCATCTCATAGTCATTGTTTCAAGAGCACACTACTTTTAATCCTTGCCTTACTATTTCCTCACCTAATATGATTTATGTCGTTGCCTACATTGATACAACTACTCTCATCCTAATACCAACCATCTGGTCAGTGATCAACCATACAATACAATACAATACAATAATGGCTGATACTCCTCTTTCACTGATTGATGCCACAGGCCTCGGCAGCATAAAAATGTTTGCCAAGATGGTGGGCCCTTTGTTGGGGACAAAAGGGTCTAAACTTGCTTGTGAACAACGCAGCGATTGCACCCCATGGCTCCTTGCAGACCACCAGTTTAGAGGACAGGCAGACTGCCTTCAACATTACATTGAGTAAGCTCAAAAAGAATAAATTGGGACTGTGTTAACAGTGTTGCGTATAATTAATAAAACTCTAAACAATCCTCAAAATATCTGCGTACTGAAGTATCTAAATATCAGGAGGAAACGTGGCAGCCAACTGGAGAGAAGTCTCAGGGTTAAGTCCAAATGGAGAGCTATATAGTGTGGGTGTGTCCGAACTGCGTTATTATGGATCCTACTGCTTTTCTTTGAAAGACACGCCCCTCAAGCACGTTTGTTTCATTGGTAGGCAGTGAAGCTTATGCTTTTCATAGCTTAAGTTTTCCGTACAACAGAAAGGTTAATATTAGGAATGCGATTAGGGATAGGCACTAAAAAAACAGTAAGGTTTAGATTAAGAAAAAGATTAGGGATAGGCATGCAAAACCTAAATTGCCTGAACAGGGATTCTAACGTGCGAACATGGGAGCCTGCACATGGCCATGTCTCTCCAAGAAAAGCAGTGTTATCCATAATAACGCACCAGAACTGGTTGCCTAGATTATGGTACATTTAATGTACTTTGTGTGACATT
This sequence comes from Galaxias olidus, assembly GCA_026901105.3. NCBI lineage: Eukaryota > Metazoa > Chordata > Actinopteri > Galaxiiformes > Galaxiidae > Galaxias > Galaxias olidus. Next base: position 34,649 of record JAPMUY010000349.1, on the reverse strand, counting down.
TTTATGTAAGTAGTCTTTGCGCAGTCTGCAATTGTCTTGTATCATCTCCATAGAAATGCAAACTATGATTTGATGCAGAAATTTAAATGTCAAAGGACTTGGATTGTTGGTTTTCACTCTAGGTAAGGGGTGAGGGAATCTACATTCCAGGGGTGTAGGAGCGATTCTGAACCTGGGGGGGACACTGAAATGCTAGTGGGGTGCATGCCCCCTGATATTTTTTTTATTTTTAAATAAAGCACTTAAATGTAAATGTCTGGTTACTTTTGAGAACATAATGTACTAATTAGTGTGGTTTTAAGAGTGTCTGTGCTGTGACAGAATATGTAAAATACTCAGACTGGGGGAGATTATAAAGCGGGGTTGTTACATAAATTACATATTTTATTGTAAGACAATCAGATTTGTCAATATTGAGTTATCCAAGGACATGTGTCTGACATGTACCTGCTGATCCCAGATTCTTTCATTCCCTGCCTCTCCCTCTCTTCTCCTCTTGTCTCACTCACCTTGGAAGAACCTGCTTTCTTGCACTCCTCTCCTCACACTCTGTACCAACTGCCTGTCCAGTTCTCTCTATTTCTTCTCCTGTCTCTCCAGCTGAATGTTTTTAAATAATAAAACATTTTCAGTTACATCTCTATGGATATTGTATAATTTTTAAACGTATCAGCAGCAACATCTGACACAACAGCAGCATTTTTTATTCATGATTTCATTACCATCATTTGATAATAGCATATAGGGTGATTAATGTTTATGAAAAACTGAATCCAATAGTTCGTCCACCCCATATGTTATCAAATCTATAATTGACATACATTTGAAATACATTAAAATATTGCATTTAAGCAAGGTTCATAATACATTTTAAAAACCAGTTATTGCCAAGGAGAAAGTAAACATTGTTACGAATACCAACTCTTTCTCTCTATAGTATCTCCTGTTCTTTCTAATTCGCCTTCTCGTCCTGTCACCTCCTCTATCCCAGCGAAGAAAGTAAGTTAGTAGGTTAGCTTACTGAGTTCGTCTGCTAACCTCAATTTTCTGTCGCCAAATTGTAACCTAACTTCAGAGCATTATTTAGTTCCTTCCCCGACAAGCAAGTATAACAAGCCTGATCCCAACGGATTCCTCTGGTTGTGTAGTGTGATGGCAAATTTATCTTGTGTGCTAAGACTCGTTTTTGTAGTTTCATATGATGATACATTCGCGCTGGCTTATATTTCGTTGCTGTTGGTCTCGGGCAGAGTGAAATTTGGACAGAACGATAAAAAGAAGGACGTCCCTCGCAGGTACGACTTGGTTCCCTTGGTTCGTATCAAAGAGCCGTTCAAAATAATCGGATCGTTCGCGAACGTCACATTATTACCCTCGGGTCTGACACCACAACGCTCACGATCCCTAACGTTTTTTTTTTCGTTTTTATTTAATTATTTTTCAAATAGTTGCTGAATGAATTCATTTGGAGACTGCCTAACTTCGAAATTGGCGGAGATGGGCAGGCGGTGCAAAATGCAGTTTGAGACGAGAGGGATATGTAATGCAAACTCTGCATGCTTAACAAGTTAGAAAACATTTAGTTTTGCAAACCTATCTACTTAACTTAAAAAATTACCTTGTCCTTTTCCTGAGAAAATAAACGTGCGATTTGTAATTTCAATTTTGTTGACTAGTACAAACAACCTGAACCTGAGCCTGAACCTGCACTTGTACTGAGAGATAAGTAAAATTGCTCAATGACTCAGCATGTTGAGTAACCCTCTGGTATTCATCTTTGTGAAAGGGTGGGTCTGGCAACTGACAATACCATATAAACACTCTACACAAGCCTGGAGCAGTTACTCTATCGACCACAGCTGGTCTAGCTACACGCTCAAGAAAAAGCAAACTCTGATAAGGACAAATGGCGGCGAAGGACTGCAGTGTGCTTGTCACAGGGGCCAATAGAGGCTTGGGCCTGGAGATGGTAAAGCAGTTTGTGGAGGGTGCCCATCCCGTCAGAAAGTTGTTTGCCTGCTGCAGAGATCCTGCCGGATCAAATGCTGAGGTGAGTCAGTGTATGTGGAATTGCTGGAATACCACTGTTTGTTTGCCCTCCGAAACTTACCATAAAGACATGATCACTTTGTGTTCTAGGAACTGCAGTGCCTGGCAAAGAAGCACCCTGACATCATCAACGTTGTTCGTCTGGGTAAACTCCCCCTGTTCTTTCTATTGTTCCCTTGTCCTCCACTACAGTTACTGGAAGTTTCCCAGGCCCTTTCCATTGTAGAGGAAATGAAAACGCTCAGTGTTAGGTCAGTCAAAAGTCAGGTAACACATTTTGTCTGCGCATTCCCCTCAGTCAATTTTCATCCCATCTACTTTGGTCATGCAAACTTACATGTTGCAAGTTAAGAACATTTTGATTTGCACTCAAATGTAATAGCTTTTCTTCCATTGTTTTTGGCCGTTTTGTTAAAAAAATTGTTTAGGATTGGAAGAGAAAGCCACTGGCCACATTTTTTTTTTACCAAGAACGGATCTTTTGACTCCATGTGGCTAGCTTTAAAATGTTTGCATGTAAAAGGTTTGGCGCATGGTCAAGTCATCTTTCTGTCTAGCAGCCTTTCTTGGTCCTCAATATTTCAATATTTCAGTATTTCAATATTATGTTTAAATCTGCAATCTATGTGTTTATCTTATGGCTGGCGCTCCTCTTTCTCCGACAGATGTCACAAACACCGGTAGCATCAAGAAGTGTGCCCAAGTGGTGGGCCCTTTGTTGGGGACAAAGGGTCTAAACCTGCTGGTGAACAACGCAGCGATTGCACCCCATGGCTCCTTGGAGACGACCAGTCTAGAGGACATGAATGATGCCTTCAACACCAACGTCATTGGCCCCATGACTATCATTAAAGTAAAGTCCTATCTATCGATCACAACACATACAACTCCAGTGAAGACTTGAAGTGTCTCATTTAGCAAAACAAAACATTTGGGTTATGTTAGTGATTTTCTTTATAAATAATAGAACTCAAAAGATTTTGTATCGTCATTAGGAGTTCCTGCCCTATCTGCGGGCAGCAGCAAAGGTTTCTGGGAAACCAGGGATGTCCTGTTGCAAGGCAGCTGTCATTAACATCTCCACCATCCTGGGTTCAATGGTAAAGGTCAAAACCTTGTACTCATTCTGCCCAGTCATCTCCTACTGCATCAGCAAGGTAAACACACAGTACACCTTTCAGCAACTTCCCCCAACCCCCACTTTTGACCCCTGTACATAGTCATCATTATCAGTCACTTGTATGCCTTGTCTCACCTTTATTTATCTTGCTAGGACTCTACCTTGACTAACCCCACCGGTCCGCAATTTTCTTTTCTCCGTTTTAGGCAGGTCTGAATATGCTGACCGTGTGTGCGGAAGAGGAGTTCAGGAAGGATGAGATCCTGTTTGCACTCCTGCACCCTGGCTGGGTGCAAACCGACATGGGGGGGAAAGAGGTGAGTCTGTCTGCCAGCTGCTTATGCTGAGATCAGCTCCATGTATTAAAATAAAGCAAATTATTTTACTTTATTTGTGTAAATCTATTTGATGTATTTACACGTTATCTAAAAAAAGTATACACAGTAAAAGACAGATAGAAATAGCAGGAGTAGGATAACAGACATTGAATACAAAATAGAAATACAGTTCATTGTTGAAAATAAAAGTTTTGATGAAATCTTTGTTTGATTTGTTTTTGTGACTAGCAAGGGGAGATTTCTCCTTCTGAGAGCGTGGCTGGGCTGCTGAGTGTGATGCAGTCCCTGACTGAAAAGCAAACTGGAGCATTCTTAGACTATACTGGAAAAACTGTGCCCTGGTAGACTCATGCAGTAACCCTGCCCCCCATTATCATTCACCTATTTTTTTTAAAGATGTTATTTTCTGAGTCTTTTTAAGTGTATGCTTGAAAATAAAAATACATTTTGGTCTACTTAATCAAATCAAAGAGCGCTGAGATGATGACACAAACAACTGACATACATTTCAAATTTATTAGGAAACATTCACTTCAGATGAATTTTTAGTTGATGTTTTGGTTGATGTTACACTATAGCACTACACTATATAAATTCACGCCACTGTCGCTATGACTGGTGATCTTCACCAGGTGGCACTGTTCCACACTGCCGCTTTGACAGGACAGATCTTGAGAGGGCCGGGGTTGTTGCCGTTGATGTTGGCTCCGGGACAGAAGAAAGGGAACAGCTTGTCAGTGAAGAAGTCATGGAAGGTGTAGATGGAAGTCATACTGACCGGGTTGGAGAAGGACACCTCTCCAGAGTCGTAGTCCAGCTGCACCCTGACCCGGTGCAGACCTCCAGCCAGCACCAGCGGGGTGCTGGGTCGTGTCATTGCCGTGTACTCCCCTTCACAATGGGACATCATCCAGAAGCCACCCTCGGGGCAGCCAGAGATGGGACCTTTCCTGTTGACGGACTCCTTGACCACGCCCAGCATCCAGTCCTCCTTGTCGCCTACCTCCACCTCCCAGGCGTGTCGACCTGAGGTGAAGCCCTCGGAGCCCAAGGCGAACACAAAGTGGTCAAAGCGCTCAGGGTTCTTTGGGAGCTGATGGACCGCCCCACTGTTAGACACACTGGTGAGGTCCTTGGACAGGGTCAGCCAGGAATAGGCTGTGTTAGGGTCCAGAGTCACAGGGGCTGGAGGAGAGAGGGAAATGAAGGTGATTTAGGGTTATGTTAGGCATATGTTAGAGGCCTGAATAAAAACCTGTTATCAATGACTCACAAACAACTATCAGTTAGTGGCATGTACTATCAGGAGCCACCCTGTCGGATCTATATAATTTTTCCTTTGGCTGTATGAACGTTACTGCATGTAATTTAATGTTAACTACAAGTCACTACTATTTCACTCGACAGTCCTTTCACTCAACAGTTAGCTTACTATATTGCACTAGTCCCAACATCTTCTCCCAAACCTGGTACTTTAGAGAGCAGATATGTTTGGCCTCATTTATCAGAGCACCTGGTGGAAACTTCTCTGGGTCACTTGGAGAGATCTGAGCCCTGTGGAAACATGCATTCAGTAAACCAGGGCTTAACACCAAGTACAAATTAATGCTTATGATTGTGAGCCTTTGATGCATTTACAGACTAGCAAAGCAAGACTCTACAGCAATGGAAGGTTGGGCAAAATAAACAATATGCGCCTCAACACTTAATACGAAACAACTGACCTCTTTTTAGTGCTGTTGTAGTTCTGAAACAGAAACGATACAGATGTTATAAGCACACCGTGTCAATTGATACAGTATCTGTTTTGCAAGGGAAATAAAAGACACATGGGTTCTCCTACCTGTAGAAAAATTGCATCGCCTGAGGCTATATCATTTTCGATAGCAACAATGGCCATAGAGAGCGAGAGGATGTCTCGGGTGATGTTATCTGCCTTCTTAATCACCAGCTGCTTCTTGGCCTCCTCTTCCACGTGTAGCAGAGCAATCCTGGCATCTTCCTCCTTCTGGAGGAACTGGCGCAGCTCTTCAAATTCCGCTCTGATCTGCCTCTCCGTCGACTGCGTCTGGTTCTGGCAAAACAGACGAAACCACCCTAACCTTATCGTCACGCAGTGACCAAAACACAACCCTTTGTCATTTAAAACCACCATGACTTTGTGTCAAGAGGCTCTCACCATTCTGCATTTGATTTAAGTTAACTAACGTGCGCTGATGGTAGCTCATGAATATGGAACAAACCTGTCAAAGAACAGATGAAACCACTTGTGGAACTGTTCCTCGACAGCTAAAATGTTTGTCCAAAAGATGCCTTGTTTGTGACACAGAATTTTGCAAAATGGTAATCTCAGTCATCTGTTTGGCCTGATGTTGCATTGTGACTATTGCCTCCATGTTTGTTTATACCTTGATGTGCACAGTTGTGTCATCACATTCTTGCTTGGCCTCATACAGGCTACGCAGGCTTTTTTTCATAGGAATCAGCTCTTTTTTCAGCCCCACCTGGGGTGAAAAAGGAATAACAGAAAACACTGGGTAATCTTATAAAAGTTACATTTGGCAAAGGTTCGATGCTACGCTCAACTGAAGGTCCTGTACCAATGATTCTAGTAATCGTTGATACATCATTGTTAATAAATGCTCGGCAGCCGTTGCCTTCCCATATGGTGAGTTTTTAAATGCCTAACCACATGCACATTGTACAATATGTGCACTCAGGGCCACATGCATGAATATATGTAAATTTGAAGGCATTTGGCTGTAGCCCTATATACGTGTGTACTTAATTATTCATTATTTCAATCTTACGTGTTCAATCGACTTTCTTTTATATTCATCTTTTTATTTACTTATGTATCTTTATTTATTTTTAATTTCAGACCTATATCTTACACTCTGATTAATTATCTATCTTGTTAAAATATAAATATATATATTATACCTGCCCACCAAGAAAACATGAATGTACCATGTTTTATGTTATTGCTGTTAAACTATATAAATAAATATATGAATAGTAATATTATAAAATAATAACATTTGCAAACCACTTAAATGAATGCATATACACCTTCTCACCTTGAGATCCTGAGCTCCCTCTTCCAGGGGACAAACTCGGTGACCATAGTGCTTTTTTGAAGTGTGACACACGCAGCAGAGCACCTCTGTGTCGTCCAGGCAGAAGAGCTTGAGATACTCTCCATGTGCGCTGCACTTCACCTCAAACTTCCCCACCTCCAGACCCACCATGCCTGAGGCTCCGTTCAGTGAGGCCTGCTGCTGCTGCTGCTCCCTGGTAAAGGTGTCTGCCACGTTCTTTAAAGCCAAGCTGACAGTGGGCTCCGTCAGGGAGCACTTCATCCGACACACAGGGCACTCCCGTCTGGCCTTCTTCTTGTTCCAGAACTCCTGAAGACAGGCCCGGCAAAAGCTGTGGGTACACTTGAGCACCACGGGGTCCCTGAAGACTTCGCAGCACACGGGGCAGGACAGCTCCTCTTCCAGCATGGAGCCTGTGCGCGAGGACACAGCCCGTGGACGCAGGCCCATGGAGGCATTAGGAGGTAAGAAGAAAGAAACCTTCCCTGGCTGGGAAGAGGCTCGTGGACGCGACATCGTCAGCTATCTGATTCTGAGTGAGGCTGCAAGATCTTCTTTTCTTCTTTGAAGCACCCGGGAGAACTCTCTCTAAGTTCTCATTATAAGTGTGCCTATACTCCTGTACGTGCGACACAGCCTTGTGCGTGCGACACAGCAGTGCATTAAGGGCAAAAGAGATATAGAACTCTATGACTCGGAAAACAGGTAGGACTTCAGTTGCAATAAATAGGGGCCCCCCGTCCTACCAGCCCTTATTATACAATTTTATAAATAATTGTCCTAACCAGTTCAGTGGACCGAGTAGTGAAGTGTCCCTGTTTCAGAGAAAGGTGAATGTCATGCTCTGTTTGAGTCTAGGACAACAAGGGCTTTGGCAGGTCATCTCCATTTTGCTTGCAGTAAACATAATTGTTTTGGGTTTTCAGACAGTTTAAGGTGTGCCTACGAAGTCAGACAGTGTAATTACATTTTCCTAAATAGCACAGGCTTTGGCAGATCACATAGAAGTTCGCTAATTCTAATGGGGATAATCCGTATCTAATTCTTTTTGCCCTGGGGCCTAGAGGTGACCCCTAGAGCTGATCAAGCCGTCTCAGATGACCATGCTATATTGTATTACGTTGCCTCTACTCGTCTATTGGGCGAGGTGAGTGATTTGTTGCCTAGTAAAATGGTCATGAATATTGCAGGTGACCACCTGGGTGTGAGAGTATAAACACACCCACACTCCTAATGGAAAACAGTTCTGAATGGTAATGAATTGTTACCTTACCATTAGAAAAGTGTCACTACCTCTATTAGATATACTATACTGGTACAACATTATCCAAATTTTCATTGCAGGCTTAAGTTTCGTCCAGGGCTTACTGAACATGCCAATAGCACAGTGTGGATGGCACCCATATTACAATTTTAAAAAGCAAACAATGTTATGCATTTATAATATTAATTTTGTGTTTGATGAAAGTGAGCAGCCAGAAATGTGAGTATATAGAAGCCCTGCAGTGGAATGCAAGCAATTACCTCACTACCAAGGCTCGAAAATAAACATCTGAGAGACAAACGACTCTGCTCATAATACCAACGTTATAATTTCCATTATAATAAGACATTAAAAACAATGTGATATAAATCCATCAAAGTATTAAGTGTTCTTCTCAGTAGGTGTTACAGTGTTCTAGTTTGACATTAAACATCTAATCTTCCACAGTACTGAAGAACGACAAACACACCAAACCATTACGAACCATTAACTACAAAAATATCTTCATACATTAAGTGAATATTTCTTACAAAATATATATCACCAACAAATGAGAAAATAATGTATGCATTTTTTAGTATCTCAATCATTGATCACATGCAATACTTCTTCCAAAACAGAAATCTAAAGCCTAATATGACTTTAAAAAAAGGAAGTTGTTTTTCGCAATTACAATAATGTAGTTTTACTCCCATAATAACTGTAGGTTTATTTCTGCAGCAGTAATTCAGATTAATCATAAAATTAAAAGGTACATGGTTTATGTGCAATTGCATAAAGTGTTTTTTCAACTTCTTATCAAGTAGTCCTTTGGTTGCACATCAAGAACATGTTGTCTTTAATACATGCTCTTTTCGAACACAACCTATAAATACATCTTGATGTTACACAACCCTACTTTCATTCCTCAAATAAAATACAAATTACTCCACAAAAATGTATGCACATAACTTCAAAATACCAATAAAAAGGCCATCTTATTCCACAAACTAGGGCAATCTCTCCTTTTAGTAAAACAGATAAAATAATTGAATATCCCTTAAACAAAATATTTAATAAACTGGTATTTTTAATACTGGTGTGGCGTGGTAAATCATGATGTCGCTGCTCTGCGGCTGTGGTCTATATACGTCAACTTTATTTGCCACAAGCAGCCGGTCTCCTTGTGGTGAGCAAGCATTGTTGACTTTAAAATGACTGTGGATCAATTGTAAACCTTCAAAATTCTTCCCATAACCATCAATACAAAAAAAAAAAAGTCACTCACAAGCAGTATAAAAATCATAATAGAAGGCATGCTTCTGTGACAGTTAAGAGTCGTAACAGACAGTGGTCAGAGCAGTACTTTACAAGGATGCCTGGGATCCAGCAGCAAACCTTCCTCTCGAGTCACAGCACTTCTCCAGGCAGAAGCCCAGCCCAGCGCGGTTGGGTGAGGCACTGAGGGTACCACTCCAGTGATGTGCAGTGCAATTTCACAACACAGTGCAAAGTGGAGAGCCCCAGATCATCCTAAAAGTATGCTTGTGTGAGCTATGGTCCCTCATTTCTCCCACTGCCTTTAAGTGCTCTTTTTGTTCCGCAGTGATCAAACGAACAAAGGCTTGGTGTTTGACGTGAAGCTTTCAACAGGAATGTCCCCCCTAACTCAGTTCTGGTCTCTGGAAAGACACCCAGAAGCACTTTCCCTGTGTTTAGTTAAATAATTACCTTGGCTGTTGTTATCAATTGAGCAGGGGTCTTGTAACACTATAAGACAGGCAAGACCACAAAGTCTGAGAGTTTCTCCCTCTCCAAGTATCCTTATTCCCATGGAAAGTACACTCTACACAAAAAAAATTGTACGAGTACACAGAAAAAAATAAGCTATTCACAATGGTAGTGTAGTGATTCTTAGTAGTGCTGTTTGTTGTGGGTGTCACGCACCCACACAGACCTTTCCCAGCTGTATCCCTGGTTACAGTCGGCCAACCTTAGCATCGCCAATGGCGCCCCAGACGTCAAACACAAACTCATCGGGGAATGCAAAGTCTCCCAGTGTCTCGTCCAAGGCCTCTGCAAACTCGTCCGGGTTCTTTTTGTCCTTCCCCAGCTCCACCATCGTGGCAGCTGACAAAAACACAAGAGGCGGGGGTCACGGAAAGTTAATGTGCTACACAAAGTTTGTGGCAAAGTTATCATGGCAATGGTGCCGCTAATATGTTTAAGACAACATCATCACACGCACACTTGCACTTACTTACCCAGTTCACTGTCTCTTATACCCATGTAGCTCTCCAGGAGGTCATCCACTTTCTCAATGGCTTTTTCTTCAAAGGCAGAGGGCTAGGGATCAAAGTTCACAAGCACCATAAGAAGTTGCAGCGACGCTCCCTATCCTAATGGAAAAATCGATTAGGTTATCACATCAAGTGACTACCACTCACCAGCTCCTCCACAGTGGCTGGTCCTTTGGATCGTAGACGCAGGGTCCCCCTGCCAGTCCCTAGCTGAGTCCCCGAGCCTGACCTGGCACCTCCAGACCTCTGGCTGATCATGTCTGTACATAGAAACGATGCGCGGACACACACAAGCAAAGCAGATGTTCAAACCCTCGCCCTAAAGTGTGCAGACTCATTTGGTCGATTTGGACCAGTCAGTGTCGTATGCCAACCCACCAAAGGCTTTGAGTGGCTCCACCATTTTGATGAGGAAGTTCTTCCCTTTGGGCAGCTCTTTCAGCATCTTTGCTACCTCATAGTGGCGACATCCAATCAAACAGTGGCCATTGATGGACTCAATCATGTCTCCCACATTGATGACGTGGATCTGGTGGATGATGCTACCCTCTCGGATTCTCTGAAGTATAATGATAAGAGAGAAGCACGGGTCAGAAAGAGGTTCACAAACATGAACCAGAGCAAATCAAATCCACGCATTGAACCTGGAGCCACAAAGTAACTGTTGTGCTTGCTCTTTCTTAATTTGGAAATGTCCACCTTGATGAAGGCATAGCCTGCTCCATTGTCAGTGATGGTAAGGCCCAATGCGTCTTCCTCCTTAAACACCTCCACCTCTTTTCTCTGGCCTTTAATATGGGCAAAGATAAAGTCCTCCAGCCCGATCTGTCCTCCCAACAACTTCTCCATGTCAACCTTGTGAGTGTTCAATGTGCAGAACATAACCTGAGGAAAGAGCAAACGCATGAGACGACAATAAACTGAACAGAGGGTCGTATGACCGCCCTGTTCGTTTCAACCGAAAGGTCTCTTACCTCAACAGGCGGGATCCCAAATGCCTCTCCAATTTTGGCGTAGAGTTCTCGCACGTTACTGAAGCCCTCGATACGTCCCGTGGGGCTGCCATGAGCAAGTTGGGTGTGGAAGATGAGACGGGGTCGCATGCTGCTCGGGGGTGGTGGAAGACCCTCAGTGGTGGCGCCCTCACCCAGCCCCACACCCCCTCCATCTACACCATCCATCCCAGGAATGTTCATCCCCGCCCGGATTGGCTCCGCTTCCTCATTCTCAACTAACGGCGATGCCTTCTTCCTCCTGCCCAGACCAAGTGGCATGGTGTTTCTTCTGTTTAACTACACAATCAGGAAGAGTGGACAGGGGATAATGTCCAGGTTGTGTTGCCTTCACCTCCAGTGAAGCACTGGACAGCCTGTTCAGGTCCAGCAGCAGTGCAGTGAAAAGTTATGGTAGAGTCCTGTGGAACTGCTGGGGCCAAACTATGATGTGTAAAGAGAAATTATTGGAGACAAGTCATTAGTCATTGTTATCATGATCCCATGTAAATCAAATGTCTACTACTAATCAAACGGTTGCAGCAGAGAGAGCCCCAGCACATCAATACAATAAATCTTGCAAAGAGGTAAGATAGCTATAACTGTTAAATTGAAACGGTTATTACACGTAACTGACCGCTAATGGCAAGCTGGCCTGAACTTCCTGAACAACCATCTGCCACCATGTTGTTGTAACAAATGGTCTAGCTAGCCAGCAACTTTGCATTCTCTTTGGTAGCACTAGATAAGAAGCTAACGCCTACCTTTTAATCCTGTTTGCATCCCAGCTAGCAAATAAAACTGATGGGACAAGCTTTGCATTAGCTAGCTGGCTAACTAAGACAGGACAAGAGCTAGGGTATTTAACAACGCTAGCTAATCGTTAGACAACTAAAGTTATACGTTAATGCAGCGTTATTATTATTATTATTATTATTATTAAGCTAGCTTAGCTTGCTGGGTAGCTGACATAACGTAGGAGCGCATCTTTCCCCGGGGCATTTCAAGTCAACAAACGTCGTTGGACGAAAATAATCATGGCAGGCCATTCAAATCTTACCAGTTTAGATAGCTGGATACGTTTTTTAGTTGTTGGGAGAATTGTCAGTTCAGTCGAGCCGAAGTAAGCAACATTATACAATTTTCATAGAGACAAAGTTACCGTCATTACATATTTAGCTAGCTAACGTTACACCGTTGAAGATATTGATTAGTCTCGAAACACTACTCCCTTAACATAACATTTGTTGCTAAGATTAGCAGTGCAGGACGAGGATGTGACCGTGTGAGGACTAGAGGAAATGATTCTTTCGTTTTAGTCCATCGGTATTCGCATTGTAGCATACCAGTGTGGAACTTATTTGTGCATTTTACTGCCATCTAGCGTAACTACAGGCTGCCTACACCGCGGACTTTCACAGCATAGCCATATTACTACCAGGAACTTTTTTTTTCTGTCAAATTAGTAGTCCTGATTAAAAAATAAAAAACCAACCACTGAAGGTTGTACTCAATCCAAATGCCCATTGTCTATAGAATAAAACATTATATTATAACTAATAAGGAAGGAAGGAAATGCTATGATAGAACACATTACATATGAAATGACCGCAGTATGTACCACTGTACCAGATAATGTTTTCAAGTTTGACAGTAAGTGTGTATGCAGGCCTTTGTCATTGCTTTGAGTAATTACCCATGATTGATTGAACATACAGATGATTGATTTCACACTGTATAAAAAGATACAAACTGTGAGTATTAGTTATTATTTACCTACAACAACATAGCAACAACAGTGGAGCAGGCAGTCTATATAGGTCACAATTTGAGGTCACATAGTGAGACCACCGAGAACTTTAATTGTTCAACAATTTTGAACCAAGTACATCTCCAGGAAAAACTCGCAAAAACAACTTGTCACAAAAAATAAAATAAATATTTTTGGGGCATTTTGATAGTTTGTCAGCAGAGAATATAATGAAAAATGAGACAATTTGATTTGGCTTCATGTTCGGTTTATTATTTGCCTGTATATGAAATATCATAGGGAATAACATTTACAAGTTAATTAATTTGTATTCAAATTTTACTCATTCAAATATTGAATGTGTGAACGTCAACAAAACAATAGGTAAAACAAATCTTTTACCTTTTTCAATTAAAAGGAAAACATTTGCAGAAAAAAAAACTTATTTTATGTATTGACTTTTTACAAAAAAAGATTATTATTATGATATTACATATCTCTATTTTCTCATTTAAAATAAAGACAAAATACTGCTCAGAGTGGTATGCTAAGAGATATCAAAACCTAAATAAATATGAATCCAAAACATAAGTACACCACCAAAAAGCACATTTATTTAGGCTATTTTAACATTGTATGTCAAAATATAAATCTTTTAGATTTTTAGCCTGCATTAATATTGAATGAGGGTTAGCCCTGATTCTCCCCAAAGAACAAGGTAACAAGATATTTTATGTAAACTAACACAAATGCATTAATTTCCCCCAAATATATATGTAGTAGTGGATACACATGATCTGTTAAAGAATTTGCATAGAGTATTGAAAAGCAGTACCTACTGCCTCGCCTGGGGTCACAGACCGGAGACTGTACAGATATACTTGCACACAGCGAGGTAAAAAATAAAAACTGGAACACACAGGCTTAGTCAGCTAACAGAAGTACAACTGGGAAACATTCATTATACTGATTCACGGTGATACAATTTGACTTTACAACATCTTAAAACAAAAGGAAAATTGTCATAGGATGGTGCTATTTTCTCTTTCTCTCTCGCTCGCTCCCACACACATGCAGTGTGCAAAGGCGCAGTCATTTTCACATGCTACTGTCACATAGAAGTGATATGGCACAGAATTTTCATGAATCTGTGAAATCTATACAATTAGATCAGCGGTCAGGGTCTCGAATGTATAAATATATATATAAAGAAAAAAGCCATCACTGAAATAAAAGTGCAACCTCTCTTGCATAAGCACTTTACATGAGAAGTTCGAGAATCAGCACATTTTGCTGATCTCAATTTAGGCTGCAACAGAATACCTAACATTCTCATTATCACACAACTCACTTCATAGTAATATCTGTCAGCACCGATCCCAAAAACGTCTAAGCTACATTCAGGTAGGTGTCCCTGCTCCTGAGGTACGGATTAGAAATTGCTGGTGCCCCAGTCAACTAAACCCTTCAGCTCTTTGTAAATGGTTGTTCTATCGCACACTAGAACTGTTTTTGCCAATGAGTCCTCTTTAATGGTTCCTATGCTTTCTTGAGCAACACACCAGACATTACATTTCGAACCCAACCCAACTGTGCCTCAAGAGGTTTCTGTACTAACCTTCTTAGATAAAAACAGGCTAGACAGAGTAGATCATTTTCGGTAGACATTATACGTGTCCAATGCATACAAAACTAAAGTGATATATTGATCAAATAAATTAGTTGGGGATTCGAATGAAAAACATTTTATAGTTATTTTCGAAAATAGTTAAAGAAATATAACTGTTAAACTCATGATCAAAATATCCAGCATAAAAGCCAGTGTAATCTTGATTTAGATGTCAGAATAAGGGAGTGCTGTGGGAAATATTGACCAACTATCCTGTCTTTGTTAGTTTTAATAGTTTTATTCAGGGTGGAAGAATCTGGCTCAATGCATCACGTGCACTCTGACCCAACTTTTCAGGGAATTTTACTGTAAAGTCCAAGATCATGTCACCCCGCTTTTCTGGGCACTTGGAAAGGGGAAGTCCCTCTCCCACTATGCGCTTCTTCATCCCAGGTCTAATCACGTCTCTGGAGGTCACAGTGATAGTCCTCCCATCCAATGTTGGAGCGGTGACACTACATCCACACAATGCCTGTTGGAAGATGACATTATATTAGCATGACGCTAAATGATTTATGTTAACAAGCGGAAAGTTATTGCGGGCAGTTATTTATTAAAAATAATTGCAGCCATATGGAGTTCTGAATTAACTCTGAATGCTCACTCACTTCTTTAAGGGATATCCTAGCAGGGTAAATTATATCAGAGCCTTCTCTGTGAAATACTGGATGAGGTTTGTCTTTAACCACAAACACCACATCAGCTGGAATGTTACTGGGTGTTTCATCTCCCTCTTTGGGGAAGGTAATCTTTGTCCCTTCCTTCCAGCCCCTTTTGATGTCCACTGTCAAGATCTTGTCTTCACTGCGCATAGTACAGCCGTCTGGATTCAGGCGCTTGCGAGAAATCTTCATCTTCTTTGTGCAGCCAGAGAAAACTTCTTCAAGGCTCACCTTCAGCTCATGCACCACAGATGGGTCTTTCTTTCTCTCACGCCCTCTATGGGGACCGCCAGGTTGGGATTTAAAGGACCTCTGAAACCCTCCCATGCCACCCATTCCTCCCATACCAAAGGCTGCAAAGGGGTCGTCAATGTCCATATTATCGTCCCCATTGTGTGGAAAGAACTGGTCAAATGGGCTGCGTCCACCAAAGAACTCAGTGAACATAGCGTGTGGGTCTCCATGGAAGGTGTAGTTGTAACTGGTACCATTGGGACCGCCACCTCCACCGCTGCCACCACCAGTCGAACCCTTTAGACCTAAATGTGAAAACAAGACCTGGTAACAGAACCTTTTAACAGTTTTGCATGCAGCTCAAATCAAGAAGTTGGCATGTAGAGACACGTCAACAGTAAATACGAATACATTATGAGTTAGCATAATGAGGGCAAATGTGTAATGATACAATTTAAACCAGTTGCTGTCACCTCCCTGGGAATCTGGACTAGGCAAATATGTTTGCGTTACTAAAAACAGTTCGTGTTTATAGCCTACCTTCTTCTCCATATCTGTCATAGACGTCCTTCTTCTTTGAATCGCTAAGTACATCATAGGCTTCGGCGATCTCTTTGAATTTATCCTCTGCTCCAGCAGACTTGTTTTTGTCAGGATGATAACGAAGGGCCTGTTTTCGGTAGGCTTTCTTTACCTCATCTTCCGATGCGCCTTTGGATATACCCAACACTTTGTAATAATCTTTACCCATTACAATTAATTCTGAGACTCTGTCAGTTCTTCAAGTTCATAAAACCATTGTTATTTAAGAGTACGTTTTTGAACTGCTTGCAATGCCATTAAACACGTCCTCTGTTAGTTAAGCTAACGGTAGGCTAGCTAGGCTAACCAACGTTACTTACGTTACTGGTCGCTATCGTCACCTCACAAGTTGCTAACGTTAATTAATGTGTGTCTGACTGAATGACTTCATCGATGTACGAATAATTATTATTAAGGATACCACACTTGAATCTATATAATACGTGTAAATAGCCTGCTAGCTATCATGAGCTTCACACTGTCTGCAAAGAAACTTCTGGAACTGGCTGGGCTGCTGTGCTGTTGTGTGTCAGTGTGCACATCCCATTTCCTCATGAATCCCCGCCCACACGCGAAGTGTTACGTCATACTAACGAAATATCAAAAGTCAAAGTGACTAACAAAAATAGATAGATAAATAATAAACTATTTAAAGTGACAACATACTCCATAATGGATAATACGAATTATTGGATAATAGAGTACGTTAAATATATATATATATAAATATATATATATATGTATATACATATATATATATATATATATATATATATATATATATATATATATATATATATATATATATATATTAATAAATATATTAAATATTTATTCATATAGTATTTTTCAAAACAAATGTTACAAACTGCTTTGCATGTGCTATATAATACAATAAAATACAGTTAAGAATAAAACAAACAAGTGATATATCCATCCATCCATCCATCGGCTTTTACCGCTTATCCTGTACACGGTCACGGGGGGGCTGGAGCCTATCCCAGCGGACACAGGGCGAGAGGCAGGGTACACCCTGGACAGGTCGCCAGTCTATCACAGGGCCCAAGTGATATATGTATGGGAAAAAAACATATATATATAAGCCCTATTTAGATACAAGTAAATAATTCACTTACCAATACATTTACAATAAAATGTAACAAAAGCTTAAAAAATGTATAGTGGTTAAATCAAATATATTCCTTAAAACCATATTTAAAACAACAAGTAGTCTAACAGCTGAAAACTATTTTTAAACTATGAGTTTTTAATAACGATTTAAAAGAAGTAACTGAATTAGCCAGTCGCAGAGCCATATAGAGAGATATCTCTCTGTATGGCAGTCGTACCATCAGGAAGACTTCCAAAGTCTAAGAGCCCGAATCGCAAAAAGTCGGTCTCCTATCTATGTGTAATATATTTCACACACGTAGGCATATAGGCTACAGTAATGAACATATATAATATTTGTTGTAGGCTTTACTAAAAAGTAGGATTTTTTCATTGAACAAAACCCTTGATAGTGCAATTTTAGTTAGCTCTTCAGCAAATTAGAGGAGTTCAGATTGCTTACTGAGCAACATTTAAAATTATGTCAAGTAGCCTACTTGTCATGTGCCTGAATAATCCGCTATTTGCTTGTAATACAATTTCCTTAATAGGATTCCTCACATAAAATCAATACTGCCTCGAATAAAGTATTTAATACTTTTTAAAAACACAGCTGGATGATACAACATGTTCTAACTAAACGTACTTGTATAAACAATAATCATATTCCAATAATTCTCTTCCAACCGCTAAATTACTTTAAATCTTGCACTGTAGTTAACCTTTTAGTTGACTTTTCAGCAAAGCAGGCGAGATACGTTTTGTCCAACAAGAGGCGCTATTGGCACGGCCAATATGGTCCGTGTAGTTGAAGTAATAATTCGTAGGCTACAGTATATGGGGTAGTTGACATCAAGGGTCACCAGATGATTGCTAAACATGTGTAAAAAGATACATTATTGCAAATATTTTTTGTAAATAATGTAAAAAAAAAAAAAAGAAGCTGCTTGCCCCAGAGATATATTTTTTTAATTTAACCAATCACTATGTCAAATATCCTGTAACAGTATTGAACTGAGTTGAACTGCATATTGCTGTGCTCCACACTGGCAGATTGTTAGCCTTTTCACATACATACATGCCAGGTTGCATACTATGTAATGCAATGTCAAATGATGCTGGAATACCAGGCAGAGTTTAATGCTGTGTAAACTTACTTTAGAACAAGTCACAGTTGTAATTGACATAGGTAAAGTTCAAGTAATCTTTATTATTCCCTAGGGGAAAGTTGATTTACAGAAGCTACAGAACTTTGAGTAGCTACTGGCAATTTAAAGAACCCTGCCTTCCTAAAAGCCCCCGAAGAAAATGTTTCTGGGATGTAATGACCAATGATTCCAGCAGATTCCTGAAGCCACTGCAGTGGATATCAGTCTTTGAAGATCTGTCTGGTTTCCGGATTTAGATATACCATATTAGTTCCAGAAACCTCTCTAGAGGGACTCCTCTAAGAAAGGTGAACAAGGAATTACAAAAAAAATTATATGTATGCCTCTTATCATTCCTGTACCGTGCACAATTCTCTACGTATGCAAAGAGGATAATTTTGTTGGCCAATAATCAATCAATTCAATCTGAAATGTGAAGAAGCACATACAAAGCCAGCCCTTTAATGGTTTATTCCATTAAATCTACTGGTCATATGATGCATGGTTGAAAGCTGTCATGTTGCTCTATTAATTAATTAAGCATGACAGCACAAACCTTCACAAACATATAATATTC
Organism: Galaxias olidus; assembly: GCA_026901105.3. NCBI lineage: Eukaryota > Metazoa > Chordata > Actinopteri > Galaxiiformes > Galaxiidae > Galaxias > Galaxias olidus. Next base: position 15,774 of record JAPMUY010000349.1, on the reverse strand, counting down.
AGTGCATGACGGTGTATCAGGGTATGGTTTCCTAAGTCCATATATTTCAATTCCTGGAACAATTATTTGCGCCTGTAAAAAAAATTGAGCACGCACTCAACAATCATATAGCCATGTTCATAAAATTGCAGACTTATCCAAGTCTCAAATTGTGTCACATGGATGTTGTTTGCTTTGTACTGCTACCCCTGGTGTAACTTCTTGATTATAAATAGCAAATTGTGATACATATGCCACTAGTTGTGTGTGTGTTGACGAGTTGACTCTTTGTCAAATATTTCTGTGAAGGATCTTGTTCCTACGGCTGTTTTGAACGGTCCCCAACGGTCAGCCAAAAACCTTACATGTATATGTGATGAGATGAGGTGTTAAAAACATAATGCTTGTAACACGCACACACACACACACACACAAGCGCACATACACATACCGTGAATAAAGTACACACACATTGAAATAAACCTGTTTGCCTTTGTTCTCGAGGTCAGCCAGGCAACAGAATACGGGCCACAGGGCACAGGTGGCCTGGGGGAGGGGAATGTGTTGGTATGTGCAGAACTTCTGTCTTTCATCCCGTGGATCAGGATCTGCTGTGTAACCGAGTGAGGAAGCGTGCAAAGCAGAGATGTGTCTTGGGTCTGAGAGCCGAGTGCACGTTACTGGGTAGGTTGCTGCCCGGGCTCACCAAGGTTACTGAGCTCGAGCTGCAGAGCGTATCGGTCAGCTTATATTTAGCCATGTAGATGGCGCGCTATGGATTATGTCTTAGGCCTCTCTGGTTTCGTCTTTAGTAGATTTGGGGGTGTGTAGGGTGGCTGGTGGGCTGGGTGGCTTTTTCAGGTGGATGTGGGTTAAAGCTAATTTTCACTCATAAACAGAGTCTCTTTCTCCTCTCTCCTAGACACACACAGACACACGCACGCACACACACATACACACACACACACACACACACACACACGGACACACACTGGAAGAGAGTGTTAATAGTCTCGCAGCCTTTCTCCGCTCTGCTTTGAGAAGTGAAAGGCTATTTGGGGGTGGCAGGTTGTGGGAAAAGAAGACAAGGAGGCCACTGCCAGGGTTAACTGACACAGTGTTGTCAGTGTGACGGACTGCTGAGGATTGTTGCCAGACTCATCGAAGACTGCACCTAGTGGTTTGGGAGCCTCAGACACTCTCCAGACCTCTGCCAGTGCTGGCCTATTGGGGTCAGGGATCAGGAAGTGGTCATTAAAAAGGGGCCATGGATACACTTGCTTTAGAGGCAAAGAATCCAAATGCTGAGGCTGAAAAGAAGCCGGCACCAAGACCAAGACCAAAGCCTCCAAAAAAGGCCAAAAGGATCGTTTATTTTGAGGTGGAGATCTTGGACTTGAGGTCAAAGGAGAGGCTACTACTCCTGGACAAGGTAATGCTTAACTTTTGAAAGGAATGAATAAACGTGTGACCTTAGTGTTCAGCGCATGTTTCTGATTAATGCTTGCATGCTTAATATGATAAGGGCATTACTCATACAATACCCACTGGTATGTGATGCAATCGTAGCATGATTTAAAGGTGGGGTCACATACAATAACAGACCCTTGGACTTAAAGGCGCATGGTGTATGGATATGTGATATGCTACTTGTACAGCTGCAGTTCATTCCTTTTAAAGAATTTTTAGGAGTTGCAAGTCCTTGGTTAGTTCTAATAATAGCTCAAGTAAATTGGCAGTGATTGCTATGTGTCCAAAGAAACTTGTTTGCTTTCCACATGAAGTACAGAGTCATCACATTGGCTAGACAGATAGTCTTACAGCTAATCATCCACTTGAGGCCATTATCAGCTAGGTTCTGGTGAGGCGGGGTTGCAGTTTGGAGGTAAATATGCCCACTGATCTATCCCAACCAAGTGTCAGCTCTGAGCCACAGAGCCACAAGGCCAACCAAGCAGTGTCAATTGTTTAATAACTACTGCAAATGTGTGCATTTTTTATAACATTATAGATTCCATTTATGTCTATTTAAGCATTTTGTAGTTCCGAGGCGAATGCCAATCTTTCAGTGTGCATGGATACTCTTACGATAGAATGGGCGTCTTGAGTGCATACAGTAAAGTGTTTAAAATCTACAGACTAAAAACTTTTCTTTCTGACAGGTGGAGCCAACTGCAACTATTCTTGACATCAAGGCTTTGTTTCACAAATCAAGTGAGAATGTGGTTGCAAGAAAATACAGACAGTTACACCCATACCGTTTTGGTATTATTGTTTAATATAAATTATACAGTGTGCTAATTGTAGATCTTCTCACTCAGATCCAAAGTGGTATCCTGCCAGGCAGGCAATACACTTGGATCCAAGTAAGTCTATCGTCATTGTAACTTATCCAAACAGAATTGTTCCCTGACATTCCCGTATCAGGACAAACCGTTTCTAGAAGTTAGTTTACTGTTGTACGTATAATGGTTGACCATAAGGTTGTGCTTGCCATGTTCAGAAGCCAAGAGTTTGAAGGATGAGGAAATTCTACAGACCCTTCCTGTGGGAACCACATGCAAGTTCTACTTCAGCGACTTGGGGTCCCAGGTCACCTGGGGAACTGTGAGCGCATGCGTGCACACACACACACACACACACACACACACACACACGCACGCACGCACGCACGCGCGCGCGCACACACACACACACACACACACACACACACACACACACACACACACACACACACACACTCACACACACACACACACACACACACACACACACACACACACACACACACACTACCATACGATAAACTACACTAAACACACAGACCCTAATGTTTTAAATATAAACAGGCACACTCCCACACTCAATCAACCCTAGACTTGCATACAAATATACACCTACACTGACAGATAGATGTGCTGTTGTCGGGTTCAATTTTCTCTCACCTTATGCTTCCCCTATCCTCTGTCCTAGGACATCTAATCTCATGGGCCAGTATCCCCCCGCTGGCATTTATCCCTATGACCTCCAGTTCACCTTTCACTGCAATCAGCTTTTCATACACCCTTGCTTACTCAGCCTCGGGAGGCTCTATCGTTGCCCACCCTAATGCACCTTGTAGTTCTCCCAACTCCGCTGGTGGGCTTTAGGTTGATACCAGTGCTAAGAGGAAGGGGGTGGCATGGAGGACAATTTCCTGGCATCATAGCATAAGTCAACCGTAGCCATTGGCCAGCCACTGCTGAGAGATTCTGTTTCACAGGTCTATTTTATCACATGCCCACTGCCAGCTGTGCTGCTTTGGCATATTAGTTTGGAAATTTCGAGTTTTACTGTTTCTATATGTAGTCTGAAATTTGTTTGTTTTTTATTTCAACGCTCACTCGTTTTTTTCTGGTTCTTGTAATGTGAACCACAGGTGTTCCTGACAGAATGCGCTGGTCCACTGCTAATTTACCTGATGTTCTATTTCCGTCTACCCTTCATCTACTCCTCAAAATATGACTTCACCACCAGCAAACACTGGGTCGTACAGTGAGTTCGACCAATGACCCTATGCTTTCTCCAAGAATCTTCTGTAAAACGTCTGTCGTACATTCCCCATGTTTGGCCCCGAGGGCCTGTGAGACAGCATTGTTGATGTAGCATGTCTCCGATGCTGACGGAATCATAATCAAACCTAATAAAGGTGTTATGGAGTGATATATGAACTCAGGGCTAAATATGTAGCAATAATGAGCCACACTGCGGGGGGGGTATGTTTCCTCTGCTCCAGCTTGGCATGCATGTGTCACTCCTTCCACTATGCCAAGAGGATTCTGGAGACCATGTTCATCCACCGCATCTCGCATGGGACCATGCCCCTGAGAAATATTTTTAAGGTGGGTGAAGGGATCGAGGTAAGATAATATTTAACAGGAGTCATGGTGGAGTTGTAAACTGACTGCCCCATATACAGAAATAGCACGACTGCTCTTTTTTTTCTCCTAAGAACGAAGGGCCACATCAACACAGAAATAAGTCAGTTGAGAGATGGGCTTGTTCTTGTCTTGATATCGTTTTTAAACTCTGTTCCAGAACTGTGGCTATTACTGGTTCTTTGCTGCTTGGATGGCTTACTACATCAACCACCCTCTTTATACACCACCGTGTATGTTAAAAATATATAATACACCATGCTTGTATCTATCCTTAGATTTAATTGCTGTTTTTTCCCTTGATCAATTCCATTTCTATGTATATTCACAGACTATGGGATGCCACAGGTGAAAACAGCGCTGATCATTTTCTTGGTATGTTGGCTCAGTCATATAGTACAAATACTATACAAATACCATATTGCACAGTGAAATCTATGTTATGTTTCAATAGCCCATTGTAATTGTTGGCCACATTTGCCTTTCACTATTATCGTAGATCTGTCAACTGGGTAATTTCTCAATCCATATTGCTCTTCGCAATCTGAAAACTCCAGGTAGGTTGTCTTTTGTTGTCGCTACAAAAGCAGAAGGTAAATCTCTGTTCAAGCTAAAACTCCCCCTACTACCCCTTCCCTACCCAGGTTCAAAGGTGAAGAAGATACCATACCCTTCGAAAAATCCCTTTACATGGATCTTTGCCTTGGTCTCTTGTCCAAATTACACATATGAGGTGAGGCCAAAGCTTGCTGCATCAGAGGAAAATTAGCCGACAGTGCAATTTATAAATGCAGTATTACCGCCGCCTAGAGGTTACTCAGCACATTGATTTGTCTCCAAACTAATCACCGTTTAGCTGGGATCCTGGCTGGGCTTCACAGTGATGACGCAGTGTGTTCCGGTGGCGTTCTTTACCATCGTGGGCTTCATTCGGATGACCATTTGGGCCAAAGGCAAGCACAGGGGCTACCTGAAGGAGTTCCGCGACTACCCCACCTTGCGCTCTCCAATACTGCCGTTCATATTGTAGAGAACTGGTCCCATGTTCTCTCTGCGGAACCTGCAGTGATTTGTGCCTCCCTGTTGTCTCAAGTAGAAGCCCTGCTACAGGCTTGAGTTCCCGCACGTAAAAGCTGGAATCCCTGGCAGATGGTAATTATAGGGACTCCATGACAAGTGATCCGTAGGCTATTTGTCACTTCATTGCCTGGAGTTGCTGGCACATCTTAATCACATGGACTCTCGCGGCTGGACCGATCAACGTTGAACAGCGTGAGCTACACGAGCCCTTAAGTCTTAATGCCACTTCATTCTTGGAGACAATGAGCTAATATTTACCATTGTGGAGAGTATTTACATTTAATGTGTTTTCATCTAAGCTTAGATTCCTGAATAAGAAAGGAAATGTCTATTGTTATGAAATGAGGAAAACCTTTTGTGACAGTGTGTTCATTAGTGGAATATGTAGACATTTGTTCTCATGGTGTAATTGCCCCATGATCCATTTCAACACTAACCTGACTAAAACTAAACCATCGTTAATCTCACTATAATTACAGGGCTAATAAATATCAATGACTGGGAAAAAATTAATCACCTTTATTTTACACTCTGGAAGCAATGTCGACATAACAAATAAAGTGACAAATACTGTTACAGATGTTCAGTATGTTGTGGAATGTTACATTTAGAATGGCTGGTTCAGGGCATAGGTTCAGATACAAATGCAAAGGTCCGTGGGCAAACTGTGGTAAGCCTACTATATATATATGCTCGTTTCATATACCGTTTAAAGATGCCTTGAGATCATAAACAAATGGTTTCCATTTCCCAACTCCACATTCTAAAATGATTCCTTTGCATTTGGTACATTTTCCTGAAACCAGAACATGTGGGAAACATGAACACTTCAAAACGATGGTACAGTAAACAGCTTAATATATAGCCTTTGCAGCCAGTAGAATACATATGGCTCTTTTAAAACAGACAAATGATGATATTACAAATCTACAAGAGAAACTACACCTGGGGCCAGGGAAAAGACGGGAGGCAAACCCAGTTGCCCTCTGCTGGTGCCTGAAGTACCTTGACTGGCACAACATATATTTTGAGTCAATGAAAAGCTGTTCACAGTGTCTTTTTCTAAATCGATGGGTTTCTTGTCAAGGTTCAAAACCCAGTCTGAAAATATACAATAAGAAGATTCCATATGGTATGGAAAAATGTGTTTTCTGTGACAACACGGCGGCTGCAGCAGTGGTATGCAGTCAGTTCTCAGTGGCTACATTAATCAATAGGTGGTCCACTTGGTGAAAGGTGAGTCAAATGCTTTCAAGGCGGACGATCGGACTGATTCTCGCCTCACTCAAAGGCAAGTCGTCCTCGACTCGGTGTAAAGTCAGCAACCGTCGGAAGACGGCGCATCCCTTTATCAATGGAATTCCTGTGGAGTGGGGGGGGGGGGGAGAAATGAAATCACTTCCCTCGTACCACAAAAAAAAAAGGTGTAAGACGCTGGATTGGTGGTTTTCATCACTGTCACGGCTACAGTGGCAGCAAACACACACACACACACACACACACACACACACACACACACCCCCCCCCCCCCCCCCCGGTCCCGCCAATCACACCTCCTCAATGACTTTGAGAATGGAGGAGTTTACGGTCGCCACTGCCCCTACACAGGATCAATGCAGTAGCACGTGCTACTCTGGCGAGGGTCCCAGAATCTCCTCAGACGTTGTCCTCCTCCAGGAAGTGTGTCCTTTGCAGCACCTTGACGTGGCGCTCATAGATCTTCAGGGCGGGACCCAGGCGGATGGACAAGCCAGTCAACACATCGCTGCGCTGCATCAGCAGGAGGGACTTCCCATCAATTTCCTGCTGGGCAAAGGAAATGGGGCCATGGCTGAGCTTATTGACAAACGGGGTAGAACGTATAATAGGCAGATCCCTTGTTAGGCGAAACTGAATGTGTTGATTGTGTTTGAAACATAACCCATAGGCTTAAAGGAGGCATTTAACCAGTGAAGAGTACACACACTACCACGCATTGTACTATAAGATACTATGGCATCAATTCCGTGATCTTTTTTTTCTCTGAACATGTAGCTAGCGCCCTCTAGTGACAGCTTGAGGGAGTGCAATGTTCTAACCTGAGATCTGAATGCCACGGCCTGCTCTGGGAAACCTGCTTCGGAGAAGTAACTGGCGACGTCCGCTACGGTCCACTGCAAAAGGTTCTGGCTCATCTTCTCTTTTTTCAAATAGCTGTGGGGTGAAACGCAAATGTGAGCAGTGAGAAGACTGTGCATCATTGTGGACTTGCCTTCCCCGTTTTACGAGATAGGGTTTGCGTGCAGCAGGCGGCTAATTCAAGCCATCTATGTACTCGAATAAATGTCCCTACTCCACTGACATTAGGACTATCAATGTGTCACTAGCGTGGAACATGATTGAAGAACAAAAATTAAAAGGTGCCATAATTCAGAACAGGATACTCACATTTCTCCATTTTCTACTCCATTAAGCAGACTATGTTGAGCCAGAATATAAGAAGACACCTCTATTTTCTTCTTAAATTTAGCACCTGTGGCAGAATCGGATGCACAATCAGTGTTTAAATATAGAAAAGGGTTAAAGAGGTCGGAAAGGGGCCCAATCCCAAAATGATTGTACCGATTTTGAAGATAAGAGCATGCTCTGTCCTCTGCCCGTATAAAACAAGTGTAAAATGACCCAATCCTTACATATTCTATTTGTATTAGAATCCTCAAACAGAAGATAGAACACAAACGCATGGTTGTACAATTAGTACAAAGTCTAATTACAAAGCACGAGGCCCCACTGAAGAAAATCGATGAAAGACCCTAGCTCACCATTGTCAGAGGTGAGAGGCAGAGTCTGAGGTCTTCCATCAGAAACTTTACGGGTCTCATCCTGAAGCTTATAGAGGGAAATAGAGGAGGTATGAAATCCACAACTCCAATGATGAGTACAAAACAAAAATTCAAGAAAATAAATTGAACAGCATTGATTTGTTATAATTACCACTGTTGTTGTTGTTGGTCCACAGTCTGGAACCAGTTGGTCAGAGATAAAAACCCTCTCTGCCTTTGTTGCTCGATCTTCTTTCTTCACTATGCTACTCTGAGCACCTGGACTTGACGCCACTTGCTGCATGAGCATGGACGTCTTTAAGGCACCTGGAGCCCAGAGTCAGCCATTTATTATTTTGAATTTCAAGCAACTTATTTTAAAAGCGTACACCATCCACACAAAAAAAGTTCTACAACGACAGAATGAAGCTTCTTCGTGGCTGATTTTCTTGTTTCTACACAATGATTTACTATTTATGAGTTATAATTGTCTATACAGTGCATAGCATAGAAAACATTTAATAACCAATACATTTAATTCTAAACACAACTTATGGCAGATGTTCAGGGTAAAGTGTGTGTACCTTTGTCTATGTGCATTCCTGGGTGCTGCTGGCGCTCAGCAGAGCAGAAGGCCGACTCAGCCCAGTCACTGTGCCCTAGAGCCCGGGGGCTGGAGGGGGGCAGAGAGCTTGACCTCCCATTGCTCTTTGAGGCAGACAAACTATTGGGGCTGGGGCTGGGGCCAGGACTGGGGCCATGCCTGGATCCAGAAGGAGAGCACGGGGCAGAGAAGGCAAAGATAGAAGATGCACCTTTGACAGTCGCATCTTCATTTCTAGGGGCCGGAGAGATGCCATTCTGCCCATCCAAGCTTTCATCTGCCCCTTCCTCCTCTGCATTGCTGTCTGTGTCTATAGCCATGGACACGTCAGCCTAAAACACAACATGCAAGATGGTATGGTAACAAGGTAGATTTGTGCTTTATACTAAATTATAGCTAGAGGTCCTGTGGCTATTATGCTGTTTTTTTGCTAGGAGTTCCATTTCAAACACTTATGCATACAAGGCTAAGTGAATGTTGTCTAGCAACTTCAAAGTGTTGTTGAAACAAGTTTGGTTTTACAAAACACAAACCACTGCATTATTATTCACTAGAAAAATAGGACAGAAGCCATGGGGCCAGATCTAATGCAGGGACCTCTCATTTTCAAACAAAAACAAATGATCATATCATCAACTCTTGATCTGTAGATAGATAGACTGATAATAGATGGCAGAATATGTAAGTCTAGTAATTTTTTTTCATAGTAAATAAATATAAATCTCAAACTGCTTAAATTGATTGAGCTATTTAGTGGCGTCATATGTATGTGCATAGGGAGGGAACAGGCTTGGTTGGCTCATTTTGACCGCTGTAGAGAGTAATTGTCTTTAGAGGCCTTGTCCCTCCCTGTGCTGTGCACGGGATGTTAACTGAACTCTATTCAGTGCCCTCATGGACTCTTCGACCACATTCGGGTTTCAGACAGTCTTTTACCGAAAGGGCTTTGCAATACGGACTACGGAGTAACTAGTGGGATAGGGGAAGCGCAATGATTTAATGCTTTGGGCTTCGTCGATGATTCCTTATCTGCGTCAAAATGAGCTATGATCTTGCGTGCGTGCCCAAGCGAAAGCCAAGTGCGAGCGCGCTACTCAGCCCGCCCCGCACTCACTGAGACGCATATGAAACAACTTTCATAGAAAATGTACGTGAATCTGTTATTCATGACCCTACCTCGATCTGCATAAGGATGTGCCTACAATCCAAACACAAAGCAGTACGTTCACGCCACATTCTAGCCTGCTGTACTTCAAATCTTCTAAAGCAACCTAGTTGATTAGTCGTTTTTCTCCTCCAATTTCATAAGTGCGCATGGAGGAGTCGCGCGAAAGACCTCCCCATTCTCTTGTCTCGCGGTGCGCTCCACGGATCAGGCTAGCTAGTCCCGATGTAGCAAATTCTTAGCCAGCCAACTCGACTCGATAGGCTATCGCTTTGACTTTGCACCGGGTCAATATTCTCTGCGACAGAGTGAAAGCTATGATAATAAAACTCATGTGCTTGGTTACAACAGTCGCCCCCCATTTGCCCCTGAAATACCTCAAGAGTCCACAATCGGTCTCGCACATCAGAGGTGTTTGTGAGACTTTTTCGCTTCACCCGCTCCCCCCTCCTCTTCCCCGCAACGCTGAGTTGGGCTTAAAAAGCGCCTCCGGCTTCTGTAAATGGTGGCTGTTGCAAATACAGATTGTTTAGTTTTTAACACAACCCAAAGTATCTACATTTAACATGCCCGAACCAGAGAAAGACGCAACTACATTACGAGCGCAGAATCTATTGTTGGTGATTTTTTTTTTTTTTTTTGTCGGATAGCGCTCGCGCGAGGTAAAATGCTACAGCCGCTCCCCGTCTGCGGCAGTTTTGGATGCACTTGCATTCACGTCACCGCTCTTAGTACCGCTTTTCACATGATTTTTCGATAGAAGTAGACTAATTTCTCCGGTGTTTTGATATTTGGTGTAATCACGCCTAATATTCAGTTAATGTAGGATATGTTAGGTCACGAGCTGTCTTGCGTTACCTCCATATCGTCATCTTGGTCAGTGGGACCGAGTGCACTGTCCCCGTTGCTCAAATCGGAATGACTAGCTTCTTCCACTACAGTTCTCCTGTTCGAGGTATCATCTTTTTTACGGCTTCTTCTTTGAACCTTGGCAGCGTTTCGATATGAAATCGAACCTTTGTAGTTAACTTTCAAAACAGTTTGCTCTTGGATCAGTTTCTCGAGTTCTGCGCAGGTTCGTTCTGGCTCAGACCCATGTCGTCTCCGGACCATTCGACAAATTCTCTCAAGGTCTGGTCTTGCCTTTCGTGACCGCAGAGAATCAATAGTATCCAAAATCCATTCGCGGTACTTCGTTTCTGACATTTTGCTGAGTGAGTTTGTTTGCTTGCCTCAGTGCGTCAACCTCGTAGGCAGCTGGCGTGATCCGCGGCCCGAGCCCGGTTGAAGAAGCGGAAACCTTGCTGTACGCCTGCGTTGCTTGTGCGCTTAAGGTGGACTACTCAAGATACAATAAAAAAAGTTCGACCACGAGAGGAATTTAAGGTAGTATTTCCACTTGTAGCGCGCGCAGCTCAAGTCGATTTACCTGCTGTAATAATTGAGTCACAACGAATTACATGTAGTAGGCGAGACCAAGTTTGACATACTAACTCAGAATCAAATTAGGACTGCTTTGGTGTAGGCTAACACCAATCACTTAAAAGTGTATTGCAATCCTGGCTTTACCTATCTTTCCAGGGATGAAGACAGCACAACTGTATCGTTCACCCAAATCTGGACTAATACAAGTCTAAAAGATATTGCCTAAGGAAGAGGCATCTGAGCATTTTAACATTTTTGAAATATCACATTAATGCATAAAATTTATTAGATGTAAAAAATAGTTATTAAAGAGTCATATTTTTAGTCTTAACAAGTAAAACTTTATTGGAATGATACATGTTGCAAAATATTACTTTATGTAGTTTTATTTATTTATTTATTTAAACATACTCATTATGCTCTAAGGGTATCTGTCAAGTTCTCCAGAAGGTAAGATAGTTAAGACTGTCAAAGGCAGAAATAAACAGTATTGTTCCCCAAAAGGTACAACTGACTACACCATCACATACTCAGGTCGGGAAGAAAAAGATTCAGATAAAAAATATGAAAGCAAACTTGTTTTGTCATCAGTGTCAAAAGTGAAACATTTTTATGAAAATAATATGGATCCAGATGGAAACAACAGGCAAAAAACCTGATGTAATAAACTATTATAATTGCAGAAGGGACTCTTTAAAATGAATGGGTTTTTCAGGCAAAACGAGATGCTTCGCCTTCAGTGTCATAAGTAGATAAAGGGGCTTAGCCTTTTACCCACCATCACTGATTTGGCTTTCTCTGGATCAAAGCAAAAAAAAGCATAAATAGGACCACGTAAGTTATACAGGAATTCCCTGTAAAGCTTTGTATGATCCAAGTCCTAGTCGGCAAGCATCGTCACAAATTTCCATATATAATGTAAGAAAATCTAAAGAAAAGTGTGCTTCGAATGATTTGGGTTTAGAAGGGGAAGTGACAGATTGCTTGTGGGTGGCACTCCGCTTCTTGATTTTTCTGAAAGGCCAGAGAAATGCAGCAAGGACGGACAGAATATCACAGGGCCGTATTGGACCTATGGTTTTACAGCCAGACCTTTGTTAAAACAGGGCACCAGTAAGAGCGCAGTGAAGTTAGAATGGGACATGCAGGAAAACCCAAAACTTTTATGGTACATTAATTAAAACACTTCCTGTTTCTAAGCAGCAATACCAGTTCCCCACCAGACCACACCAAACATTCAGAGGCATGGTCAATTAGCCGTAATTTGTAAAAATCTTAATTTTACAAAACAGGCTTGGTAATTAAGCATTGCATTTCTATAATAGTTTTAATTTCAGTTTTAGACCTGAACCATAACAAATAAAAATAACATTCTACCACACTTTACAGCCTAGAGACTGATATACGCCAAATGTGGAAATGCATTTCTTGTGGCTGCACAAGATTGAACTCAGAACTGGCTTTGCAAATGGGAATTTAGTTTAGTGGTTATGTTGCCTTAGGATGAGAATCTCTGGGAGAAGAATTTTTCCAAACGTAAACAAATTATCTTAAATAAAGGTTATGTTAAATGGCTGCACAGCTTTAGGAAATATGAAACCAAGACAATGTTTTGAACCAGAATCAATCAGTCATCTAATCTTCAAAACAGCAATTAAGATTGTCTAGCATCCAAAAAGAAAAACTTGGCAAAAAGGAATTTCACAGGATAGTGTTACAATTCACTTCTTAAGACAAATTGCTATAGCTAAAGACAGCATTCATAAACTGAAGAAATCCATTTATTCCAGGCTCAAAGTTCAAGCAGTTTCTTTTAACTGCAAGTTGATTTCAAGATTTCAAGGGACCTAAAGGAACATCTTTGTGAGTAGAACAAGCAAATGAACATGATTGGCAAACTGCTTTATTCAACTGAACACTGAAAAATGAATTTAATATAATGAATTCTGGCAGATAAAAGTAGGCAATGATCCATTCTAAAAGAAGGGCAGCTGTCAATCAGTTTCAACACCACATCCACAACCTGAGATACCGCAACACATAAGAGCCTTTCGCACCTCTCTGAACATGATATTTTACAATAACAAAAACATGCACCATTTGTGGAAATGTTAGCTACTTATTTTTGCAAGTTAAGACATACTTTTAGCTCCAAAGAAAAATCTGCGTGAGCTATGTCCACAATTTGAAATTTGGCAGACTTTCTACTTGCTTCTGAATGAATCCATTTCAGTTTCACAGCCATGGGATAATGTTGAAAAAAGTTGTTTCATGATTTATATTATTTAGCAACATGTGTATAAATGCTCTTTGAATCAAATAAACAATAGTCAGGAGTGTTGGATCAAAATATTAGTCATTGCCAAATCACCTTTTTTTACCCGCCGTTGAACACTAAGTAACACACAAGCACAAAGATAGACTTGAAAGGACAAAATGATCACCAAAAGGGCATAAAATGCTCTGAAAATTCAGCTCAAAGAAAAAAGAAAACTTGATTAACATTAGAAATGTAGAGCTCATATACATTATTCCTCACATTTCCAAAAAAGAGAGTGAGACCTAGATTACATTTATAGAGAGAAAAACTTTTTTTTTTTGTATACTCTGATCAAAGTGGTCAAGACTGCCTGAACTGCAAGCGGCGAGGAAATTCTCTGATCCCAATAATCATGCTGCAAGAGGCAGACAAAGGCGTGTGCAGAGAGTGTCAAACGTCTAACCAGAATGGACACATGGTCTAAACCCACCAAAGTTCACCAGCTATGCTTTCAACATGGTTTTGCACCGGTTAGTGTTATGATAGGCACGTCTGTTGGACTTGGTATTGCTTGGACAGATTCAGGACGGTGAGACTAGTGGGAGGGGGAAGGGTGACTAGATAGGGCTGGTTGGAGAATAATAAAAAAAAAAAAACAAGGATAAAATGCCCTTGTTCATTGAGAAGATTGTAGAAAGGCTCAGGAGCAGCGGACACGATTCAGTACCTAAACAGGTCATCAACCTGAACCTGCAAAGACTGAAAATGTGTCACTACTCCTCCATATGGAACAATATAGAACTTACTATAGAGCAAAAACGGTGGACCTTCTCTTTAGCCGCCGCCACAAACACAAGAGAGAGAGAGAGAGAGAATAAAACGTAAAAATGGATAGGTAACAGGTGTGAAAACACTCAGAAAAGGCAACACTGCTGGTTCTGTCCGCTCTTTGCTCTAGCTTTGTCACTCTCTCTTCCTTCGGTGGGGTTCTACATTAGTGGATGTCGTCACTATACATAACCAAGTAAGCAGTCCAGCTCTTCTCATTTTCGTCTCCTTGGATTCCCCCTGTATTCGCTTCCACGTCCCTGTCTCTTTTCACCGCTCCTGGTTGGGTCTAAAACTCGGCAAACTCTTTTCCACACTTCTCTGTGAAGGACACTCGGATTTCTTCTTCCTCGTAGTCGTCAAAGTTGCTGGTGTCTCCGGGGCCTTTACACTTGGGAATAAAAGGAGCCTCCACCTGGAAAAGACAAACAAGTATGACGTGATACTATTAGTATCCATCTTAAATTGCTGGAATTTATGAAAACACAGATACGCTTTATAGTTTGACAACGTCCATTTTTGGCAGCTGCAGCAGATTTATGGACTAAAGCTACATAACAATACCACACAGAATTAGGCATGAATCAGACCTGGGCATCATTAAACCAACATTAAATAACTAAGCAGTACTGCCGTGTGTTCTAAGCCAAAAGTCAAGTCAATTGTTGTCCCTTCTTTACGGTTCTGAAACTCTTAGGACAGTAAGCTGACAGGGCCCCCTCACCTTTCTCTGGTATATAGCAATCCAGTCCGTGGTAGCAAACCACTTGTGGCCCTTGATGTCGTTGACACCATTTCTCAGGTTGCCAAAGCGCTTGGTCAGGTCCACCTGCAGAAGGTTTCTCAGCAGGTCCTTCAGGTCCGAGCTGAAGTGGGAAGGGAAGCGAACCTGGGGAAAGCAGGAAGTGTTTATTTAGTGAGCTAGTGCCACCATTTTGTCTGACAGCAACCCAACGGGTGTGAAGAATAAACTGTACCTTCCCCGAAACAATCTTTTCGTAGATCTGAATGGGTTGGTCTGCGAAGAAGGGAGGGTAGCCGGCGGCCATCTCATAAATCAGCACACCCAGCGCCCACCAGTCCACAGCCTTATTATAACCCTATAACCAGAGAGAGAGGAAAAAGGTGAGATAACTCAAAAACAATTAACCAACAGCTGCATAGATAGTAAAACAAATGGGACTGAATAGTGCACTTCATTCAAACTATTGGGGATCAACCCCGAGGCATCTAGCCTTTGCTGGACAATGCTTATGGAGGTGTGATAAGTGTGGTAGGGTGCCATACTTTGCTGAGGATGATTTCTGGGGCCAGGTACTCCGGGGTGCCACACAGCGTCCAGGTTCGGCCCTTCACTCGCTTCGCAAAGCCAAAATCTGTTACCTGAAATGCAGATAGAAGAGGGGTGGTGGGGGGTTTCTTTAACAACTGTGGCCACATACCATGTAGTAAGATTCCGTACTGGAGAGGGAAAGGTTCGGTTGTGACAGTGACTATTCCATTGGGAAGAGAAGTTGCTTACCTGTATGTAGCCCTGCTGGTCGATGAGCAGGTTCTCAGGCTTTAGGTCTCGGTAGATGAGATCCAGCGAGTGAAGGTATTCAAAGGTCAAAACTATCTGGGCGGCGTAAAAACGGGCATGTGGCTCACTGCAAAACAGGTCAACTCGGCAAATTAATATCTTGAGCGGCATTATCTACTGGACTGCTCTGGGA
>JAPMUY010000348.1:0-14391 GCA_026901105.3 Galaxias olidus | reverse complement strand
GTCAAAACTGCCCAGGTATAAGGCAATGGTCCGGAACAGTCCCATGGTCACAATCTGCACAGGAAGAGAAAGGGGGAACATTTACACCGTATTTGTTATGACAACCTTGGTTTAAATAAAAAAAAACGTAATTGTTGCATAACACATTTTATATGATCACATGAAATCAATAAAAGAAACACATTACCGAACCCCTTTACAGTTTTATATTTTAAGTGTTAAACCTCTGATTACAGATTGTTGCCAAGAAATTTCTTTTTAAATTAACTTCATGTATGTGTTCACTGCTACTTACAGTAGCACAACACAATTTCTAAATATCCGCACGGTCCAAACTTCAAATTCATAATTGATAAGATAAAAACTTCTGCACGCAGCAGAATTCAGCACGTTGGTACTATACCAAATGACAACAACATTCCCATAGGCCAAAGTGATAAAGAGAGGCGCCAAGTTAAGCAGACTGTGGACATGTCGGCTCGTCTCTGTGATAACTGTACCTGCTGGAGGCCCTCGGTGATGGAGGTGACCGGTGACATTCCACAGGTAAGTGCTGACAGCATGTAGCCGTCAGGACCCACTGAGCTGTTAAAGTTCCCTTGCTATAGGAGAACAACGAGAGAGACAGGCGAGGAGGTCAGGGAGACCGAAAGTCATCTTACTCCTACCAGAAACGGGAATCATTTATTCGGTTCAGTTGTTGAGACATCGGAACGGTTGGGGGCACTGAGAGGAATGACTCTTCTTACCACAGCGTCCCTGACCACAACCTTGGCCACTTGATCTGGCTGACATACCCCAGCTGTCTCAGAGATCAACTGGGTCTCCAGAGGCTAAGCAAGAGAGACAATATAAACACATTAGGTTAGCACTTCTATAGATTACAGTACATTACTCCTGGGGATACTTACCTTTGTCTTATTCTCCTCTGCAAATCCCGGGGTGTCTGTGTCAGGTGGATAGGCCACTGTCACATAAATATTATATGGCTTCATCTGAGGAGGATAAAGGAGAAGGCCATTTGATGCAGCTCTTTGGTCAAAAGAATGTAGTCAATATAATGTAATATAATGTAATGTATACATAATGTAATGTATAATGTAACAATATAATGACCAGAAACAATGTTTCGCATCACATAGTTCATTTTAAGGTGTGTTATGTAGTGTATCGGGATGTGTTTCCTCAAAAATACTTCTCCCGCTCAGCACATTTCTATTTATGAAGCCATTTATTAAAACCTATTTTTTTTTTGACGTCAGCATTGTCTGTGTATGAGAGCCCCTATCACTGACCTCCATCTGAAGGGACTCGGCCAGGCCGCGCAGGGCAAACTTAGAGGAGGAGTACGCCGTGTAGCCAAACAGGCCGATCTGACCCGCCTGGGAGGACACAAACATGATGCGTCCCATCCGCCGCTCCTTCATGGTGGTGATGACAGCCCGCGTTGGGTACACACTGCCCAGGTAGTTCACCTCCATCAGCCGCTGTGGTGGGCGCACATATACATGCATTACAGACGGGTAACATATACCTTATTGCCAAATGTGGGCCCATGACCCATACACTAACTGACAAACACACCGCCACACAATGTCCCATTTGAAACCTAAGCAACAACCTTTTTTAGATACAGCTAGGACGCCTTCCTGTTTAGGGTGGGTGAAATCATTATCGTCCTTAGACTGTAACCCAATCTGATGCAGAACTAGACCTTCGGTTGCTGTCATTTTAAAGTGAAATTCAACCCCCGGCATTAGCTTCACATTGAAATGTAAACCTCCTCAAAGTAAGAAGGACATTCTTGCATCTCCTCTCAATGCTTGCTCAGAAAAATTTAAACTCTGGCCGAGTGCCACCCTCGCCGGTTACATACGCGAAAGCGATCCACCTCCATCTCATCAAACTTTCCGGAAATGGATGTTCCGGCACAGTTCACCAGCATATCCACAGGCCCCAGTTTCTCTTGAGCCTAGAAGCAGAGGCAGAGGCCATTCCAATTACATCCCTGCATAATCCAATAGATAGAGAACAGACAGAGGGTCTGTGGCTTTCCTATGTACAACAATTGATACGATTACCTGTTTTATCACGCTCTCCACCTGGCCATAATCTTTGGACACATCCACAGATATACAGAGAACCACCTAGGTGAAAGAGTCAAAAATAATTTATCCTCAGCACCTTGTGATGACTATGTGATTCAATTCAAATGTCAGCAAAACAAAAAGTACTAATGTATGTGTAAAGAGGATTATTAATATTAATGGGATTAATTATACATACCTGCTTGTCATTAATAGCAAATGTTTCCACTTCCTTCTTGGCTTGAACCAGTTTCGTCTGCAGAAAACAAAATGGTAAGCCATATTCAAGAAACGCCAGATAGCACTTAATAGCACTACTCTATTGTGCACATCTAAATCTAGAGAGCAGTCTGTTCTGGGTAACAAGTTCAATAGCATTACAAAGTACTGCTCAGCAATTACTAACGAAGTCTAACTGTCTTCCTTAGAGAGGAGGGATGTTGGACATTCAGGTTTGTTTTGCCTGCTTGGTGTCTCCTACCTCATCCCGTGCCACCAAGGTGATGAAAGCTCCTTGTTTGTAGCACTCTATAGCAATGCTTTTTCCAATCCCACTGGACCCACCAGTGACCTGTAAATAAGGAGATGGTTAAAAAGACATTGAGGCTATCTAGAAGAAGAAAAAAGTTATAATATGCATTACGTTGTTTTTAGACACAATATATAGAAATTTTGAATTTTAAACGTTAGTTCAATCATTACAGTCCATCAATTATTTGTGGGCGTGTTACGTTTATTTAACAGGGTCGAAGTTGACAGACTGAAAGCAATATATAGAAGTCTGCGACACGTAACCCAGTGCATGCAAAATCGTAATAATATGATTGTCCACCAATATTTTACATGCAAAATAATCATACAGTAAAAGTAGATAGTAAGATAGAAATCACTTACCACGACGTGGGCCCCGTTCAGTTTCAAAGGTTTGGGGCTAATAAGAGGGGATATCATGTATAATAGCAACACAAAGGCAACGATGAATGCCGCAACAACAAGAATCATGATGAAAGGCAGAAGAAGCCACCAGGAATTTATAAAAAGCCAGTCGGTGATCGTTGAACTCAATTCTTCTTCAGAGGACATGGGTAAATCCTGGCAGTCGTTAGCTTGGTCGCTAACTATAGCAAGCTAGCTTCTAGGGGTTGAGTTACTACGACAGGCTCTTGTGGAAGGGGTGGCGATTACTCTTCCAATGAAGGAGGAGTTCTACCTGTTATCGGCGGCAAGTTAGAAAGCCCTGAACGTGAATTACCTTGCTGGACCTTGACTCTGCGATCTTCAACTAGTACCGCCCAGCTGAACCAAAAACCAAAACAAATCGAAGTGTGCACTTCTAACGTTCGCCAGTGGGCCACTAGAGTTGTGTCTACTTGTAGTGCTCAATAGAATCCAACCACTGGTATTCATATTGGGCTCGAGATTCTGCGGACAACAATTCCCAAGAAGCAATGCTCCACTTCCTCATTTTTGGTCAACCCGATTTTGGTTGATGAGAGCAATTGTTTTAAATGAAATACTTTTTCTTAACGTTGCATTGCAATTCTATAAATAAACTAAAGAAACGATAACATTTGTAAGTATTACTTTATTTA
The DNA here is from genome assembly GCA_026901105.3 of Galaxias olidus. Classification (NCBI taxonomy): domain Eukaryota; kingdom Metazoa; phylum Chordata; class Actinopteri; order Galaxiiformes; family Galaxiidae; genus Galaxias; species Galaxias olidus. Next base: position 10,712 of record JAPMUY010000348.1, on the reverse strand, counting down.
CACTGAATGGAAATGAAACAAAAATTTGGTTACAAAGACAACCTCTTTGCAAGGAAAAGGTATAGTCTAGCATCTCTACAGACTTTTTAAAATAAGGTGAAATAAATAGTCCATGAGAGATGTTCCCAATACTTAAAAATAAAGATTTCTATACTAACACCTGAAGTGCATAGGAGTAATAGTTGTGTACATTTACATAAAATGTGCAAGTATAATACATTTCCAAGCAATATGGACAAACCACTCAGAGTATAACAGGTTATTTTCTAATTAAAAATACTCAACCCCCCCCCCCCCCCCCAAAAAATAAAAGCTAGTCTTTTAACTTGAAGGCACATGGTGTGCATTGCCACTTACAGTGGCCACATAAGTGATGTTTGTTTCAAAATGTGTTCAGATATCACTGAAGCATACACTATAATTTCAACTGCACAAGTAGTGTCCAACTTATTTGACACCCTAACTCTGTTTATTGTACTCCAAAAGTGTGACTTTGTCTTAAATAAGGCATCAGCTCTTTTCAGTTGGTGTAGAGGAAAGCAATATTTGTCATGATGTAGTACGGTTCAGAGGGTCTATCTTAGAAGACTAGGGAAAAAAAACAATGAAAAGCCAGTCCTTTAAAAATGTCTTATGGCCCTTTGCCTTTGGTTGCAAATTCTGATTCATTTGAATCAGGAAGACAATGACCAAACAGCAGGAGAACAAGGGAGAAAAACGTACTCACAAATACAAGTGGCCCCAAGCAAGTCCACCCTGAGTATCGCTTAGTTTTTCCAACTCATGTAATGTCTTATCACCATGCGACTATAAAGGCTTATATTTCACCGACAGTAATATTCAAAATATTTTTATCAAGTTTCATCCTTCTTAAACCTAAACATGCCTGCCTAGACCCAAGCACTATTCGTTACAGTACTTTTTTTGTTTTCTGGTGATTTAAATTTAACATAAATGTGTGAAAGCTGGCTGGCTGTTACATGACCAATGCATGTTAAAATATATCAACTGTAAAACGCTCATTTTCATGACACAGAAATTAGATATATGGGCCCCACTCAGACCTTAGGGTGGGATTCACTTCAAATGATGGCAATTGGACAAGTAATTGGAAATCTATTTCAGACAACACGCAGATATGAATGTGACCTCTAGCTACATGGCTGTAAATGTAAAACAATGCAGCCTACGTTTCATACATTTATAAATCAAAAGCACAAATTCACATGAAGTTGAGTTATTCTTATCTTCCCTCAAAACTGCTTGACAAGTTCTGTTCAAAAGTTTCCTTTGAGCATGTCCAGTAACTATAATCTCTCCCTAATTTCCAAGTAACTGTCCATCCACCCATCATCAATTCAGCAGCAGACAACGTGCATCTAAAATACATCCATAATCCTCTTTGGAGAATGGATGAGATCAAAGAAAACCTAGTCTTCCATCACTTGTCTGGCCAACAGACTGATTTTTGAGAACAGTCATGTGACCCCCACATGTGATACACCAATAGAGTCCAATGACTGGTGAAAAGTCAGGAGAGAGGGAGAGAAGAACAACACTTTATATTCATAATATCATCACTTTGGTAAGGCTCAGATGCTCCACTTAGCCCTCCTGTCCAAAGTCTTCTGTAAATTTTTTCAGTTTGTCCAAATCCTGTTCATTGACTGTTGGCTTTGTGCTCGTCAGAGACCTTAGCATGTCAGACTGCAAAGAATATAAGAGTTGCTGTCAAAGGATACACAACTGTTTTACCCTTTACCAAAACATTCTCTAATACAAGTAATGGAAAACCTTAACGAAACATACCGCGGAAACAATAGGTTCCAGTAGTTTTTCTCCAGGAACATCCATCCAGGTCATTTCAAGAGCATGTGGATCTCCAGGTGAGCACGGAGTCAAGAGGTCATCCACCAGCATATTAGGGTTATCCCTGGATGGCCCTCGTACCTTATAACACAACATTTCTGTCATACATCAAATTACGACAAACAAACTGAATTGATTTTTTTCAGCTGGGTACCAATGCCGAAGATGCTCCCTTTGGATACATACCTTTTTGAAGTGCGTGGCTGACTGGACTTTTCTGACAGGCTGCATGAGGGCGTCTCTAACAATGACGCTAATATCTGCCCCTGAGTAACCGTTTGTCTTCTTGCCCAATGTGACAAAGTCAGACTCATTGATGCTATTGGGGGTGGAGCCCAAGTGAAGCTTGAACATGAAGGAGCGGGCATGTTCTTCAGGTAGAGGGATGTAGATCCTCTTCTCAAATCTGCAACACATCCCAACCCACTGATAACTTTGCACAGCCATTTTGAAAGATATTTTACTTCCCTATTTTGGGCCCTACAGTGAGATTGATTAAGTCTATTGCCCACCGTCTTCTGATGGCAGAATCCAAAGTCCATGGGATGTTGGTGGCCCCTAGCACCAAGACTCCCTCATTGTCATTCCCCACCCCTACAAATACACAAATCAAGTACAAATCAAGCCAAATTATATTTACTAATGCATTTGTAGAAAATCAAAACACCTTACAATGCAGATCTCTAAAACAACATATTTTTTATCAATGAAGCTTAAATGTCAGTACTTGTTTGATCTAACAGAGGTTAACATCCTGAACACCTCAAAACCATTTCGGATTGATCTGGCTATCTCACCCTGCATCTGAACCAGGAACTCTGTTTTGATACGACGGGCAGCCTCGCTCTCATTCTCGCTTCGAGATCCACACAGGGAATCTATCTCGTCTATGAAGATGATGGATGGCTTGTGCTCCCTGGCCAAGCTAAACAGATTTTTCACCAGCCTGGAAAGAGAAAAAAAGGACATTGTAAATACTACAGCACAGCACACATCTTTTCAGAGGACTTCTAACGTTCAATACCATGCCTTGTATACTTTGCAATAAAAATAGACTCACTTCTCACTCTCTCCCAACCATTTGGACACAAGGTCAGAGGAAGAGATGGAGAAAAAGGTAGAGTTGTTGGCCTCTGTAGCCACAGCTTTAGCCAGGTAAGACTTTCCTGTACCAGGGGGCCCGAAGAGCAAGATTCCCCGCCAAGGAGTTCTCTTGCCTTGCAAACACAAAGGAATAAAAGTTAAGCTGATAACTTGAAAACGTTTTTCACTCATTAATGTTTAGTTAGTAAGAGTGCATCGTATTTACTACCTGTGAAAAGGTGTGGGAATTTGATAGGCAGAATCACCGCTTCTTTCAGGGCTTCCTTGGCACCCTCCAACCCAGCAACATCATTCCACATTATGTTTGGCTTTTCCATTACAATAGCACCTGGTGAAGCATAAAAGAGAAGTTGGTAAAAACATTGGGAAAAACCAACAGACTACAACAGTAATGATGTACCGAAACGGTGTCATATTCACGACATCACAAACCTGAGAGTTGATTCTGGAATTTCTTTTTTTCTGGGTCGTCACCGTCATTGTCACTTTCATTCCTATTTAAAAACATGTATGCATTAAAGGAATGCCAGCAAACACAATATTTAAAAGTTAGCTGGGCATGGGGTAAGAGGAGTTCTCTACCAATGTGAACATCCATCCAAATTGACTCGTTGACATTAAACCTTTTGTGTGGTCAATGTAAGTTAAGCTCCGGAGATTGACTCATCACATTCCACAAAGGTCAGAATGGCAGTGCACCTGAATCCATAGCCCCACCCACAAACGCACCCTTTTTCATCAGACTGTGACTCCTTGACAGGCTTGGCAGGGGGAGCCTTCTCCTTCTTCTTCAGGTACTCCTTCAGCTTCTCTGCCCTATCAAGGTACTCCGCACACTTTGCCCTGATGCTCTGCTTAGCTTTGTCACCCTGGGCTTCATCTAGGAGGAATAACCAAGGCAGCATTAGATACTATTGACAAAAGGCAGTCTATGATAGTCCACTAATAAGGTTCCATTTGGTAAGGTATTGACTTGATGTTAAGAAATAAAAATAAATAAAATACAAATTTAGCAAGGATTGGGGGTAAAACCTCTCCTGAGATATTGGCTTGTTTCAAAAGCACAAATTAGATTTTAAGAAGTTCATGGCTAACCACAGCGGTTAAGAGGAGCCAAACTGTTAGACCTTACATTTAACAACATGCAGAAAGTATTGAACAGCATGTTGGTACAGACGCAGGGCCTCTTCAAAGTTCTGGGCTTTGTCTTCCTGGGCAGCCTTGCTAGCCAGATCAATAGCTTTCTGTATGGCAAAAGGAATAAAAAACGTTTCTTACAATACGTTTATTACGTTCAATGAAAAGGTTGATCAAAACATGGGACTATCATAATGTTTATTGTATCACCATTGGCGAGATATATAGGAACGAGACATCGACTGATCCCATACGATTAGGACTAGTAGACTCCATTGTTGTAGTAAATGTGTTCAATTTAGAGCTTCACTTCCTTTTGACAGGATGATGGTTGCAAATGTTAGCAAACTATCAGCTTGTGAATTCCTGAGAAATCCAACAATTGCAAGAGCATTTCAATTCATTGCAACGGTCACTACCCACCCAAGGATTGTGCTAATTGCTAGATAGCTAATGTGTAAACTAAATTACGTTAACATTAGACGAAGAGGAAATTGTAAGATTTGGGATAGACGTATTCTAATATTTTTCGTGGTTTAAAAGGTTGTTATTTATCCAGCTAACGCGTTTGCTTGAGTTAGCGTTCGCTCTTTAGACATCTAATTTTGGCTAGCCAGCTTGCTACGTACGCTAGCAAGCTAACCTTGGCTAACTTTGCTAGTTAGCAAACAAAACTACTGTCAGTGACTAGTTACAGTAAAGTAACACGAAATATGCTAATAACATATACAACATATAAAAAGTTAGTTTGCTTTTTTTCGAGATCAAACCAGCTAACATTGACTTGTCAGCTAGCTGTGTTGTCACTAACGTAGCTATCTAGCTAACTTGCGTTAGCTAATTAGCTTGCTAGTTCATCAACTTACCTGTAAATTATTGTTGGCAGCCATAAGGGCTGATTATGTATTGAACGATCTGATCGTGTAGTACGAAACGGTAGTTAAACAAATCCTAGTAGTGAATATCAAGAGCAAATCCGTTTTAAGTATGTAGTTGACTCAGAATTAAACTTTGGGTGGCTTGTTTTCTTTTTTAGGAAATCGTTAAATAACACACAGGCGACTGCTGAAAAACTTCCGCATTGAGTATTCGAGTGGGTTGTCGTGTACGCATGAGCGTCATGTTGGGTCAATCCAAAAGTTCAGGTGAAGAATATTTAGTGCGATGGTTAATGATTTTTCCATCAGTCTGATTAACGTGAGCTGTAATGTATGAACAGTCAGTTTTTACTATTATAGCCAGACTTTGAGCATATGTCTCGATTATTAGAAGCTGGTTTGACCTGCAGCCTAATTTGAACGTCTAGGTCAGAGCTACACAATTGTGGTAAATGCGTTTAATTATAATATGGAAGTTTAAACTTTAAATAAAAAATTTTAAAATTAATCTCAGTGACCTGTTTATTGATCATATACTCTTGCAGCTCTTCCACTCTGTCCAGGTATAGTTTACAGGTATCCCTGATCTTCTGGTTTTCTTCCTTGCCCTGTGGTTCACCTGATGTGAATAAAATAAGATAATGATGGAATCCTTCTACAGTTTGTATTACCCTTTACAAAAACGGGTGCCGAAATCTTTTGAAATGTGGGCTAGTTAAGCCAAAATATAATTTAAAAAGTGTTTTCTAAGTTTAATGTACTGTATAGGGTTTTGATTATTTGGGAAAGGTATTTTCAAGAGGCTTGTTGAACACATTATGCCTCAACATTTCAAACTACCTGTTATCTTGGCCAAAATACATAAACTGTGTAGTATTGAATACAAAATAATAATTCCAGCATTGGAAAATGTAAGAGAGACAAATGGGAAAATCAAAAAGATCATTTTGAAAGGCACGGCCAAATATACAGACCCTTTGTAGGCATCACTATAGCATGGCTGTACATATCTTGTTTTTGTCCTTTAATATAACATGTTATCCACATTGTCTGTAGCCACGATAACATACGTTTTACAATGTGCAGGAAGTACTTGACAGCGTGCTGGTACGAGCGAACAGCATCCTCATAGTTTCCTGCTTGGTCCTCCTGGGAGGCCTTCTGGGCTATTGCAATTGCTTTCTGCAAGTAGTGGGAAAGGGATGAGTATGGCAATGTTGTTTCACTGAATTCCCTTTTAATTGCAACTGACTACTTTTGTCACTGGTTATGGCCGCACACATAGTCATATACATAAGTTTGATTACTAAATTCTAGGGGAATTTTGAAAGAACATAGTAAATCAATCATTTCCTTTGACAAATGCATCATACGAAACCTACGGCAATTTTTTGTAAATTAGTGTTATATGACAGCAGACTAATGTAAACAGATACTTTTTTCTCAAATATAGTTTTTTTATGGGAGAGACCACAGTATATCGCACAATTAAAGCAAATAGACCTTTATGGTATTCTGTTCTAGACTTAAAAAAACTGGTCTAATTACTCAGATAACCCAATTGAAAACATGGCTAGCTCAAACACACTCTCACTTGACTTGTTTTCTGACATCACTAGACTGCTAACCTATATTCAACAAAATTAGCAGGCATTTTAAATAGTATTGAATAGACTTTTGAGCTTAAGTGCTCAGTAGTAGTAGTCTGTCAGTTTGTCTGTATTCCTTCACAATACCTGTAGATTTGTTGGCTCCATATGAACTCATTTAAAGCTCACGAGTGTTTTGGTAAATCAGTTCAGCCTTTGCTTCTTACTTTGCCTGTTTCATTGAGCCATTTCCTTGTTGCTTATCTCTCTCTCTCTCTCTCTCTCTCTCTCTCTCTCTCTCTCTCTCTCTCTCTCTCTCTCTCTCTCTCTCTCTCTCTCTCTCTCTCTCTCTCTCTCTCTCTCTCTCTCTCTCTCTCTCTCTCTCTCTCTCTCTCTCTCTCTCTCTCTCTCTCTCTCTCTCTCTCTCTCTCTCTCTCTCTCTCTCTCTCTCTCTCTCTCTCTCTTAGTAAGTGCACACATGGGTCCAGAGACTAGCCCAGTTAGAAGAATGATTGCAATGTCTCTAAACAAGACTCGCCTGCCTGTGAGTCACTCATGACGTCAGCTTGCTGTGTGCATGTAAACAAGAAAAGGAAATAAGCAATCACTTTGTTACATGGTTGAGTAAGTCCTCAACTTGTAATAAGTATGCTGATTGATCGGCTAAACTATCCGAATAAAAAGAACGGGATCAAGTGGAAATATAATCAATCTTTTTGACTAAGTAAAATAGTTTCAACGCAATATTGGAGCTTTTGGTACAGAAGGTTGAATCATATATTGAGACAATGAGAATAGGAGGAGGGACTATTTTTCGAAAGCTTTGTTGAATTTGCAGCTTGTAATTTTGTGTTTCTCCACTAAGTGTCGCCCCAGGACCAGTGGACATGTGTAGGACATTGGAATGGGTACTTTGTACTTTTTTGTGAGGATGACTGACACAATTGAGTTTATCTTTGTAAATATAGGGCCTGATTGAGATTGGAGGACCAATTACTTCTTACCTTCCACGAGTTCATTTTTGATATAGATGTTTAATCGCAAACTCTAGAACAGATTAGTGGGATAAAATTATGTACATGGTATATTATGGTTGTCTGGTCATTGATACTCTTTTAATTTGCAGTATGATGCCATCCAGTCTGACAACAGGGCTCTTGCAGTTTAAAAGCAGATATGCATGAGGGGAGTGTAGTGGAGTCAGGGCAGGGTGTAATAGGGTGAGGAAGAGTCCAACAAAAAAAATATTTGAGTGTGCTGAAAGGAGTATGATGTGGATGAGATGTTGAAGATATGCTAGCTACAATACACTTTTAACTGAGTCAAATACACTTTGCTTAATGTTTGTATTATGTAATCCACAATTGATACAACATTTTTGCTTTGGCGTTGAATTTAGACTACAATTAAACAAGTAACATATAAAACAAAACTGTTGAAGAATGTGAAAATTATGCCTAATAGCACACAATTTGCTATATGTTTAATGTCCAAATTGCTGTCAAAACAAATTAAAATCTAGGTGTAATGTGCGTTTTCTGACAAGTATGATCAAGTTCAAGGACATTTGTCGTCATATCGTCGCATATGTTCTATATCTAAGAAGTGTTCTGGCGCACAATCGTAAGTTTTGAACGCTGAAAGAGACCTTTGGCCCGAGATAACTCCTCTGTGTCGCGCTCCTAGAGCTGACAGTCCCTGACACCTGATACCCCCTGTGTGGCGCACAGTTTGGCTAAAGAGAAACGGGATCTGCGATTATTCACAGGGAAGCATGCCATCGAGATAGAGCACACATGCAACAGCAATAGATCAAATGAAAAGTTTACATCAGCAGACTTGAGGAGTACGCTCGAGTCGTTCCATTACCGGGATCAAAAGGAGAGTTTTATGCGGGCTGCGCGTACTATTTTTTGGAGATCTAGATAACATGAGCTACAAGCTACCAATCGCTCCAAGCATCAAGGATTCCTGATGTGGAACATGGCGAGTGGGATGAGGGGAGTTCGTTCCATCGCTTTATTATGGACTTTCACAGTAGTATTTTCCCAAGACTTAGAAACGCAAGTCTCTTTTAACGAGGTAACGGGGTTTAGTTTGAGTCCCCCCTTCTTTAACCTTGCAGAGGGGTCACGGATTTCGGCTACCGCAACTTGCGGTCAAGATGAAACTGGAAGACCGAGATCGGATTTGTACTGTAAGCTTGTTGGAGGTCCGACAACGGGACTTCAATCAATCCAGGTAAAATTCAGTTTAATTTGGAATGGAACTATTAACTTCACTCGGAGTTGTTCCATTCGCGCGTAAAAGGTAAACTCTTGTGCATCTTGCATTGCAGCGTTTCATCTTGCACAGAATATCCAACAAATTGCAATTTTATAAAGAGTTGTTAAAAGATTGTTCAATTCAATTATTTTTTCAAATTGTTCTCTTTGCCTCCTTTCTTTCGCTCTTGAGCTCCAACATATGTTAGTAGAACACCCTGAGAAACTTGGGCAACTGTGCTTGCCATGATTGAATTGTACATCTGCCAAAAATAGTTTACACCATTGTGAATGACTACCGAGTTTTCCAAAGGAAAATCTCTTAACAGTAAGCTTGCCCCCTTGGGAGGGATGTTGTCCAAGAAAGGCCTCTATTCACACAGAGGGGGTTTCTTCATATCCATTTACAGTTTACTGCCAAATTGAAACATTTCTATGTACAGGGCTACTTTGCTTTCATTCTTCAGTTGTCCATGGTATCTTTTAATTCCTATGTGATTTATTGATTGACTGATTTTCTTTCTATTGCGTTAACCTATAGTATTCTGCAATGCAAATTAAGATGTGTTCTTTATTAACTGATTACGCCCCTTGGCTAAGATTGCGCCTTTCCTCCTTTAGGGTCAGTTCTGTGACCACTGCAATGCCAACGTGCCAGACAAGGCCCACCCAGCGACCAATGCCATCGATGGCACAGAGCGATGGTGGCAGAGCCCTCCGCTCTCCCGAGGAGTGGGTTACAACGAGGTGAACGTTACCTTGGACCTGGGACAGGTGAGACCAGCCCCCTCAAAGGGGCCAGACGGCTTCACGCCGAGAGAAGAACAGTGTAACCTGCCAGGGAGGTCCTGTACCTGGTGCCTGCTGTGCCCGTCTGAGGGATACCTGCCTTTTGGTGACGTTATGTGCTATGACGCGGGGAGATTACAGAGGGTGGTCCTCTGATCATTTTATCAGGGGGAGGTGGCGGCTTGTTAACAGTGTTGCAGACATAGTTAATACAAATATATACAGTATTGTGTAAAAGTTTTAGGCAAGTGTGAAGTCTTTAAAGTTAGAGAAAGAAAAACATAAAAATATAAATGTTAATTGTTAATGTTTTTGTCAATTCATCAAATACAAAGTGAGGGAAAAGCAAATCTGTATCAAATCAATATTTAGAGTGTCCACTCTTCGCCTTTAAAACAGCATTCCCTCCCTAAAATGTATGCACAGTACTGTAAGTTTTGTATTTTGTGCAAATTTTTGAATTAGCTGTGTTTGGACGTTGAACCAACTCAGAAGAAATGCATTTTGAAGGAAAACAGGCAGTGTGTTGTTGATTTCATGTGCTATCAATGTGATGAGTGGCGTAGGAGACTATTCAATTTTTTTTGAAGACCTAACAAGTGTGAATTGGAGTGTGAGTCTCCTCATCTCGGACAGCCATAGTCATGTGAATGACGCCCTTGGCTGCCGGCCAGGAATCATCTTCATGCCCCTATGGCTGGGGAATATGCATCTATTATGACCTGTGGCTGCAGCAGGGGTTTGGCCCACCGTCCATGTAAGTGCACCTCACACTCAATTATCCTGCGTGAGGAAAAGTAGAGGAATTTTGCCTAGGGATTAAGGATCAGAGGAGGGAGGTTGAGTGGGATTCGGAGGGGTGCAGGTGGAGACCTGTTGTTGGGGTGGTTTTGTTTCTTGGTGAGGGGGAGGGGGAGGGAAGGCAGCACTACATTGACAGCCTCAATAGTAAATCCTCCCAGTTGAAATAGTGGCACCCAATTGAAATAGTGGGCCCATGTTGGAACTGTGGAAAAAGAATGAGTGACGTCTTTTGTGTCCCTGTTTTTAGCTCAGGCCAGATCGAGGCAGAGGGTCTGGGA
>JAPMUY010000347.1:12500-14204 GCA_026901105.3 Galaxias olidus | reverse complement strand
CTAACAGACTGTAGTGAAGATGTGTGTTTGTCTGTTACTAACAGACTGTAGTGAAGATGTGTGTTTGTCTGTTACTAACAGACTGTAGTGAGGATGTGTGTTTGTCTGTTACTAGCAGACTGTAGTGAGGATGTGTGTTTGTCTGTTACTAACAGACTGTAGTGAGGATGTGATACATCTGTTACTAACAGACTGTGAGGATGTAACAGACTGTGGTAAGGATGTGTGTTTGTCCGTCACAGCAGACTGTAGTGAGGATGTGTGTTTGTCCGTCACAGCAGACTGTAGTGAGGATGTGTGTTTGTCTGTTACTAAAAGACTGTAGTGAAGATGTGTGTTTGTCTGTTACTAACAGACTGTAGTGAGGATGTGTGTTTGTCTGTTACTAACAGACTGTAGTGAGGATGTGTGTTTATCTGTTACTAACAGACTGTAGTGAGGATGTGTGTTTGTCTGTTACTAACAGACTGTAGTGAGGATGTGTGTTTGTCTGTTACTAACAGACTGTAGTGAGGATGTGTGTTTATCTGTTACTAACAGACTGTAGTGAGGATGTGTGTTTGTCTGTTACTAACAGACTGTAGTGAGGATGTGTGTGTGTTACTAACAGACTCTGTTACTGTTACTAACAGACTGTGTGTGTGTGTGTGTGTCTGTTACTAACAGCACTGTAGTGAGGATGTGTGTTTGTCTGTTACTAACAGACTGTAGTGAGGATGTGTGTTTGTCTGTTACTAACAGACTGTAGTGAAGACTAGTGTAGTGAAGATGTGTGTTTTTCTGTTACTAACAGACTGTAGTGAGGATGTGTGTTTGTCTGTTACTAGCAGACTGTAGTGAAGATGTGATCTGTCAACAGACTGTGGTGTGTGTGTTTATCTGTTACTAACAGACTGTAGTGAGGATGTGTGTTTATCTGTCACTAGCAGACTGTAGTGAGGTGTGTTTATGTGTGTTTGTCTGTTACTAACAGACTGTAGTGAGGATGTGTGTTTGTCTGTTACTAACAGACTGTAGTGAGGATGTGTGTTTATCCGTCACAGCAGACTGTAGTGAGGATGTGTGTTTGTCTGTCACTAACAGACTGTGGTGAGGATGTGTGTTTATCTGTTACTAGCAGACTGTAGTGAGGATGTGTGTTTGTCTGTTACTAACAGACTGTAGTGAGGATGTGTGTTTATCCGTCAAAGCAGACTGTAGTGAGGATGTGTGTTTGTCTGTTACTAACAGACTGTAGTGAGGATGTGTGTTTATCTGTTACTAACAGACTGTAGTGAAGATGTGTGTTTATCTGTTACTAACAGACTGTAGTGAAGATGTGTGTTTGTCTGTTACTAACAGACTGTAGTGAAGATGTGTGTTTGTCTGTTACTAACAGACTGTAGTGAGGATGTGTGTTTATCTGTTACTAACAGACTGTGGTGAGGATGTGTGTTTGTCTGTTACTAGCAGACTGTAGTGAGGATGTGTGTTTGTCTGTTACTAACAGACTGTGGTGAGGATGTGTGTTTGTCTGTTACTAACAGACTGTAGTGAGGATGTGTGTTTATCTGTTACTAACAGACTGTAGTGAGGATGTGTGTTTATCTGTTACTAACAGACTGTAGTGAGGATGTGTGTTTGTCTGTTACTAACAGACTGTAGTGAGGATGTGTGTTTATCTGTTACTAACAGACTGTGGTGAGGATGTGTGTTTGTCTGTTA
>JAPMUY010000346.1:127500-140746 GCA_026901105.3 Galaxias olidus | reverse complement strand
TCCTATTAGGAGGGCTGAGGCCTGTGCTGTGTGTGTCCTAGTCAGCCGTGGATGACGATTTATAGGCTGCTCTTTATTCCTGGAATGCACTGACCCTCAGCACAGCAAAGTCAGCCAGACACATACTGACCGTCGTGTGTGTGTGTGTCTGTCACTCCGTGTGTGTGTGCTTGTATGTGTGTGTGTGCCAGTGTATTTCTCTGTGTGTGTCTGTGTGTGTAGGTGTCTGTGTGTGTGTGCGTGCGTGTGTGTCTCTACGTGTGTGTGTGTGTGTCTGTGCGAGTGTGTTGGTGTGTTTGTATGTGTGTCTGTGTAGGTATCTATGTGTGTGTACGAGTCTCTGTGTGTGCACGTCTGTGTGTGTGTGTGTGTGTGTGTGTACGTGTCTCTCTCTCTGTGTGTACAAGTGTTTGTGTGTGTGTGTGTGTGTGTGTGTGTACGTGTGTGTGTGTACGTGTGTGTACGTGTCTCTGTGTGTACGTGTCTCTGTGTGTATATGTGTGTGTGTGTGTGTGTGTGTGTGTGTGTGTGTCTCTGTCTGTGTGTGTGTGTGTGTGTGTGTGTGTACGTGTCTCTCTGTGTGTGTACGTGTCTCTGTGTATGGGTGTTTGTGTGTACGTGTCTCTGTGTATCTGTGTGTGAATGTGTGTGTGTGTGTGTGTGTGCGTGCGTGCGTGCGTGCGTGCGTGTGCGTGCGTGCGTGTGTGTGCGTGCGTGTGTGTGTGTGTGTGTGTGTGTGTGTGTGCGTCTTGAAGAGGGAAAGGAGGAAGACATAACACGCCATATTAATGCCGTCCTAAAATGTGGAGGGTCAACGAGAGGAAGAGACACTGCATACCATTCAGAGAGAGAGAGAGAGAGAGAGAGCGAGAGAGAGAGAGAGAGAGAGAGAGAGAGAGAGCGATGTTCTCTTTTCTGCAGAGTCAGCGACTCTTAAATGTATTCTCTAAGCGCTCCACTCTTACCCTACTAGGTCATCTACTCTTCATGCTACTCTGAGTTACTCCAACTTTTATACTGTTATACTCTAATTTCCACACTACATTATACTCTAAACTCTACTCTAAGTTATACTCTAATCTCTACTCTAAATTATACACTAATCTCTACTCTAAATTAAACTCTAATCTCTACTCTAAATTATACTCTAAACTCTACTCTAAATTATACTCTAAACTCCACTGTAAATTAGACTTTAAAATCTACTCTAAATTATACTCTAAAATCTACTCTAAGTTCTGCCTTAAACTCAACTCATTATGTCTGATTTCCCACTCACCATTATTGTCTTGGTTAAATAAATTCCACCTAAAAACCTAATTAGTGTAAAGTAATTAAATCTAATTACTGAGATATGGACTTTAATTAAATGAATTCAGGAGGTCTATGGCATTTCGTTAGTTCAATCTATTTGTTTATGAAGTCGGATACGTAACAATCAGTTATTTAATTTTCCCAGAGATCTAATGGCCATTGATATTAATATTACTGTGGTGATTCTGATTGGGTGCAGAGCAGAGGTAGTTTCCCTGGTTGAGTAAATCTATCACTTCATTATGTTGGTGACAGAGTGGCCACTTCTGGGGGGAGGCCATGCAACTTAACCATACTGATGGCAGCTGATAATCACAGCTACATTAAAGAACAAGCATGGTTTTGAAAAACACATTTATTTAAATATTGTTCATCACAACATAATAGTTGTCAGTGGAGTTTATGATCTTTATTATCAGGACAAATATGTTTTTGCCATGCCACTGGTTTCCATGGCTTCCGGACTGTTTTACTGTGAAATGACTAATTGATTGGTTCACTGTATGAACGGACTGGATGACTGTTTTACCATAAAATGACTGAATGACTGTTTACTGTGAAATGACTGAATTACTGTTTTGCTGTATGAACAGAGTGAATGCCTGTTTTATTGCAAAAACAGACTAAATGACTGTTTAACTGTACAAACGAACTGATGATGACTGTTTGTCTGGATGAACGGACAGAATGACTGGTTTATGGTGAAATTACCGAATGACTGTTTTGTGTTATGAATGGACTGAATGACTGTTTCACTGTATGAACAGAGTGAATGACTGTTTCATTAAAAGGTTTTTGTGATCGTCCCAAAAGGGACAACCTAGTTGTGTTTACACTGTGGGGCTAAGCAAGCCTTATCGGGCATTTGCTTTTTTCTCATGCTGGTCTTATAGAATTACGTAACTTTATTATTTCTTTAATATCCTGTTGCCCTCAGTGAGGATTTTTCTACTGGTGAACAGTGTATTAACAAACAATATATCTATCCAGTCGATGCTATTGACATGTTTCATTAGTCCTGCTAATAACTAGTTCCATTGTAGCCCTGTTGTTAAATGTGATAGTACCATTGTAGCCCTGTTGTTAAATGTGATAGTTCCATTGTAGCCCTGTTGTTAAATGTGATAGTTCCATTGTAGCCCTGTTGTTAAATGTGATAGTTCCATTGTAGCCCTGTTGTTAAATGTGTCTAGTTCCATTGTAGCCCTGTTGTTAAATGTGATAGTTCCATTGTAGCCCTGTTGTTAAATGTGATAGTTCCATTGTAGCCCTGCTGTTAAATGTGTCTAGTTCCATTGTAGCCCTGCTGTTAAATGTGTCTAGTTCCATTGTAGCACTGTGGTGGAAATGTGTCTAGTTCCATTGTAGCCCTGTTGTTAAATGTGTCTAGTTCCATTGTAGCCCTGTTGTTAAATGTGATAGTACCATTGTAGCACTGTGGTGGAAATGTGTCTAGTTCCATTGTAGCCCTGTTGTTAAATGTGATAGTACCATTGTAGCACTGTGGTGGAAATGTGTCTAGTTGCATTGTAGCAAATGTCATGTTTCTTTGAGGGTTATATGGTTTATGGTAATACATTGTAAGTGCTGTGATAACAAAATGTCTGTCATCATCGCTTTTGATCTGAGACCGAACGACTTGACCACTCTTTTTGATGATCAACTTGCCGAAATGCTCTTCTTTTAAAACTGGTAGAGGGAATGAAGGAAGTCTAAAGTATCCTAATATGGATGGCATTACTTCTACATCTCTGATCAAACATAGTCTTAATAGGACTTCATCTGATGTGCACTTCCATTGAGTATGTGAGGTGCAACTAAAATGTGAGTGTTTTATCTTGAAGTGCGTGTGTATGTCTGTGTGTGTGTTTGTGTGTGTGTGTGTGTGTGTGTGTGTTTAGTCTGTGTCTGTGTGTGTGTGTGTGTGTGGGGGGGGGTGATTAGTTGCAAACTCAATTGTATGGTGTGTCTGCTGTTGGCGGAGGGGGGGGGGTTGCAGACCCTAATGTGTGGTGTGTCTGCTATTGGCGGAGGGGGGAGGGGGAGTTGCAGACCCTAATGTGGTTGTGCAATGTGTCTGTGCACTGTATTGGCATGTCCATGTGCATGTGTCTGTGTGTCTGTGTATGTGTGTGTGAGTTAGTGTGCGAGTTAGTGTGTGTGTGTGTGTGTGTGTGTGTGTGTGTGTGTGTGTGTGTGTGTGTGTGTGTGTGTGTGTGTGTGTGTGTGTGTTTAGTGTGTGTGTGTGTGTTTAGTATGTGTGTGTGTGTGTGTGTGTAGGTGTAGGTGTAGGTGTAGGTGTAGGTGTAATGTGTATGTGTATGTGTATGTGTATGTGTATGTGTATGTGTATGTGTATGTGTATGTGTATGTGTATGTGTGTGTGTTTAGTGGGCCTGTCTTATCAGAGGGACCAGGTGGGACTCGTCCTTCATTCGGCCTCTCATCTGGCTTCATGTCAAAACTATAAGGATGACCTTGACTCCCCAGTGAGTGAGGCTCCACACACACACACACACACACACACACACAGACATATAAATACACACATATACACATATACGCACACATATGCATACACGCACACACATATATATACACACACACACACACACACACACTCACACACACTAACTCATAAAGACATGTAGACGGTCACATTTAACCACTTAGACAGGCTGTCCCCCCTCTCTGTCTCTCACTCTCCCACACAAACAGACACACATTCCTCTCTCTCTCTCTCTCTCTCACACACACACACACATCAACTCTTTCCTCTACTTAGAGTCTAAGTAGTAACCCTTCTGGAGATGATTAGTATATACTAGTCAGGGTCAGTTCATCATGTTAAGGGTTTTAGAACACAAAAACAAACACTACCAAACACTATATTCCAACACTAGAAAAGAACCAACATTTGAACAAAAACAGTCTTTTTTTACCATATTATTTACTATATCCAATTGAAATGACCAGGGTATGTGTTAGATTGCTCTGGTCTGTTCCTGTGTTCATGGGGCTGTGTTTATATAAGGGACACTTCTATAGGACCGCTACACCATAGAACCTATGGTTCTGTGTTTATATAAGGGACACTTCTATAGGACCGCTACCCCATACAACCTATGGTTCTGTGTTTATATAAGGGACACTTCTATAGGACCGCTACCCCATAGAACCTATGGTTCTGTGTTTATATAAGGGACACTTATATAGGAACGCTACACCATAGAACCTATGGTTCTGTGTTTATATAAGGGACACTTCTATAGGACCGCTACACCATACAACCTATGGTTCTGTGTTTATATAAGGGACACTTCTTTAGGAACGCTACACCATAGAACCTATGGTTCTGTGTTTATATAAGGGACACTTCTATAGGACCGCTACACCATAGAACCTATGGTTCTGTGTTTATATAAGGGACACTTCTATAGGACCGCTACAGCATACAACTCATCGTCTGCCTTTGATCAGTGTGTTATCAGCTTGAATATATGCAAAGAACCACACTGAAGGCTGTATGTTTACATGACATCAGCGATGTGTGTGTGTGTGTGTGTGTGTGTGTGTGTGTGTGTGTGTGTGTGTGTGTGTGTGTGTGTGTGTGTGTGTGTGTGTGTGTGTGTGTGTGTGTGTGTGTGTGTGGATTTATGTAACTGCGTTTGTTGGCTTGTGTATGTTTGTGTGCTTACATTAATTCACCAGTGTCTTTCCTTATGTATTAGTGAGAATAAAGAGGAATTATAAAGCAACTTTCTTTTACATAATCAGCAGCAAAATGTTAAACATGCACAGCAGCATGGTCAGTGTTATATTAACACCCTCAGTGTCTAGACGTGTCCACGCTGTTATACATACAGACACTGGAGGTGTAAATATAATACTGACTATTTTGATGTGTACATATATATATGTATATATATATATGATATGTATGTACACATCAAAATATATGTATATATATATATAGGACAATAATAAATCTGATAAAATGGTCAGTGTGGGTACATGTAGGTACAGGGGGTATTAATATAACAATAACCAGTATGCTGCAGGAAAAACAGTATTTTTAAAGGGACATACATTTTCCACAATTGTTCATAATACCATTATTACTAGTTCACTTGATAGTGGTTCAGATTCCTCCAGTCCCCAGTGGGAATGAGTCGGATCAGTTCTGGAAGGTTCCCTGGCATACAGGTACCGAGCCGGTCCGAGTGTGTGCTGTTGAATGAACATGTCCCTGTGATTCCCTCTGTTTAACTAACGGCTGTGTGTGGGAAACTAACACAGGCCCCCGTCCTCAAAGCGCCGTCAAGTGTTTGTTGTCAGAGCACTTCCTGTTTCTAAGTGGACTCTACATATTCATCACACTTTATAATTGCACACAGGCGTCTAAATGAAGGTGACCGGGACTCCTTATTCGCAGCATGGAAGTCTAATCTGGTGTTTCTTCTATGGAACCGTGTTAGCGGCATGCGGCCCCATTGTGTCTCCTTAGGGAACCGTGTTAGCGGCATGCGGCCCCATTGTGTCTCCTTAGGGAACCGTGTTAGCGCCATGCGGCCCCATTGTGCCTCCTTAGGGAACCGTGTTAGCGGCATGCGGCCCCATTGTGTCTCCTTAGGGAACCGTGTTAGCGCCATGCGGCCCCATTGTGCCTCCTTAGGGAACCGTGTTAGCGCCATGCGGCCCCATTGTGTCTCCTTAGGGAACCGTGTTAGCGCCATGCGGCCCCATTGTGCCTCCTTAGGGAACCGTGTTAGCGGCATGCTGCCCCATTGTGTCTCCTTAGGGTCCTGGTCAAGTCATTACCCTTTCATTTGAGACCCTGAGCAAAACGCCTCGCTACATATTCATCCCTCCATCCATATTCATTTGAGACCCTGAGCAAAACGCCTCGCTACACATTCATCCCTCCATCCATATTCATTTGAGACCCTGAGCAAAACGCCTCGCTACACATTCATCCCTCCATCCACATTCATTTGAGACCCTGAGCAAAACGCCTCGCTACATATTCATCCCTCCATCCATATTCATTTGAGACCCTGAGCAAAACGCCTCGCTACATATTCATCCCTCCATCCATATTCATTTGAGACTGAGCAAAACGCCTCGCTACATATTCATCCCTCCATCCATATTCATTTGAGACCCTGAGCAAAACGCCTCGCTACATATTCATCCCTCCATCCATATTCATTTGAGACTGAGCAAAACGCCTCGCTACATATTCATCCCTCCATCCATATTCATTTGAGACCCTGAGCAAAACGCCTCGCTACATATTCATCCCTCCATCCATATTAATAGTCCTGTATGATCCTTTGAGCCTCCATGAAAGAACGGAGTGGAGACACGCTCTTTGTGTGTCCGTATCTGCCATCTTCATAACCCCCACCCTCCTCCTCCTCCTCCTCCTCTCCCTCTCGACACTCTCTGGATTAACCCCGTGAGGTTATTGAACTCTAAAGAGAGAGTTAGTTCTCCCTGAGGAGAATCGCTGAGTGTTTTGTGAATTACCTTTGCTGAACGAGGAGAACGGGAATGGGATTTCAAGGTCATGTCGGTCTTGTAAACGACGACTAAACAATGCACTGATCCTGCTCTTAGTGGGAATGCAGGATGTGGGATTTGTGAATGAATCTGCCTGGTTTGTCACACAGTTCATGTGTTTTAAATATGGAGCATTCATTCGAAGTCTAGCATTATTAAAACATTCGATTTTCTGTCTTTCTTTCTTTCTTTCTTTGTCTGTCTGTCTGTCTGTCTGTCTGTCTGTCTGTCTGTCTGTCTGTCTGTCTGTCTGTCTGTCTTTCTCGCTGTCGCTCTCTCTCTCTCTCTCTCTCTCTCTCTCCATCTTCACCATTTTCCATTATCTACTCAACTTGATTTGATCCCCCTCCCTTCCTCCCTCCCTCCCTTCACATCTTCTTATTAAAGTGTATGTCAATTCAGGACATAATCCTTGTCCTCTGACAACCTGAGTTTATGGTTTTCATATTACCTTCATATTCCTCCCCTCAGAAATGAATGGTCTTCATTAATGCATATTTGTGAAGCCGTCTCCTGCTTGCCTGGTCCAGGAGAGCCTCACCAGGGCTATATAAGGCCGGCGGTACTGAGCTCCTAAAGAGGAAGATATTATCCAGGAGAACCGCCTCTTGGACCTTGTAGTTTTTTAAGATTACATCCAAGATACTTTAAACCCTCTCCAATTTCAGAACAGCCAGAATAATTTTCCGTTAATATTACAGTGATTGATTATAAAGCCCGGAAGGTTATTAGATTAAAGCCCACGGCCACAGGAAGTTAATAAAGATTACAAACACAGATCTCACGATTGGAGCAGAGGTGGTGAAATGTTTGTGTCATACTTAGAGTAACAAAACGTATCTTTGGCTTTGGGCTGCGGCCACAAAAACTCTCCTCCCTTTGCCACACTGACTCTGTACCCTTCTGCCCCCCTCCCTGTCCTCCCTCCACCCCCCCCTCTGCCCCCCTCCCTCCTCCCCCCCCCTCTGCCCCCCTCCCTGTCCTCTCTCCCTCCCCCTAGTCTCCACGTCTGGGCCTGGCAGCAGGATGAAGCGTTGGACAGCAGAGACAGACTCTTCACTGAGCGGTGACCTCCAGCTGCCCCAGAGAACCACAACTGTTGGTGAGTACCAGCCAAGCAGCCAGCCTGTCTGCCAGCCCGCCGGTAGCTACTGGAGCTGCCTGCCTGAACCTCTAGACCTGTGTACCTGTGTACTGGCTGCAGAGCTACTCTCTGTACTCCAGTAGCTACAGGAGCTGCCTGCCTGAACCACTATACCTGTGTACCTGTGTACTGGCTGCAGAGCCACTCTCTGTACTCCAGTAGCTACTGGAGCTGCCTGCCTGAACCTCTATACCTGTGTACCTGTGCACTGGCTGCAGAGCTACTCTCTGTACTCCAGTAGCTACTGGAATTGCCTGCCTGAACCTCGATACCTGTGTACCTGTGCACTGGCTGCAGAGCTACTCTCTGTACTCCAGTAGCTACTGGAGCTGCCTGCCTGAACCACTATACCTGTGTACCTGTGTACTGGCTGCAGAGCTACTCTCTGTACTCCAGTAGCTACTGGAGCTGCCTGCCTGAACCTCTATACCTGTGTACCTGTGCACTGGCTGCAGAGCTACTCTCTGTACTCCAGTAGCTACAGGAACTGCCTTTCTGGAGGAGGAGGAGAATGAGGAGGAGGAGTAGGAGGAGGGTACTAGCAGGAAGGAGGAGAAAGAGGAGGAGTAAGACTCTAACAGGATGGATGTGGTGGTGGTGGAGGAGGGAGGTAGGCCTGTGTGCAGCCTTTGACCTCCTGTTCCAGTCCTCTCTATCCCTAGCAGGGATCAGTGATCAGGTCGATCTGCATACAATTAAAACAGCACACCTCCCCCCATTGACCAAGGCTGTGGAAATACAGACTGAGGGAAATCCATTCACACCAGCTCCTGGATTAGTGGGAGAAGTGGACAGAGCGTTCAGCCCATTTAGAGCATGGGTAAATACATACATCACTATTGATTACAGAGAGACTTTGTAGGCGCGGAACGGTCTTTAAAACAAACACACCCAACGTGTGTGGTTGGATATTGAGAGTGTGTGTGTGTGTGTGTTTGCTTTTTTAGTGTGTGTGTGTGTGTGTGTTTCCTCGGAGCAGAAGACAGTCAGACGTCATCATGTTTAAATGAGGCTGCATATGCTATCTTAGTGTTCTTGCATGCGGCTGTGTGTGTGTGTGAGACAACACATAGACATGGTGATAGTTATTGATGGGTGATCTGATGGCTTCATCAGGATTATTTAGTGCCCTTGACATGGTGTGGGTCGATGAGAGATTAGACAAACGTGTGTATAATGTGTGTGTGTGTGTGTGTGTGTGTGTGTGTGTGTGTGTGTGTGTGTGTGTGTGTGTGTGTGTGTACTATGTGTGTGTGTGTGTGTGTGTGTATATGTGTGTGTGTGTGTGTGTGTGTGTGTGTGTGTGTGGTGGGTGGGTGTGTGTGTGGTGTGTGTGTGTGTGTGTGTGTGTGTGTGTGTGTGTGTGTGTGTGTGTGTACTATGTGTGTGTGTGTATGTGTATATTATGTGTGTGTGTGTGTGTGTAGGTTTAAATCTATTTGCTTGTTCTCAGTGCAGAGATCGATGGACAGAGAATAGAGCGACAGCAAACCCCTGTCAGCCGTCTGTTTCCTTTAGCATGTCCAGTCACCTCAAAGCAGTGAAGAGTTTGACACTATTACACACACAAACCAGTCCAGTCACCTCAAAGCAGTGAGGAGTTTGACACTATTACACACACAAACCAGTCCAGTCACCTCAAAGCAGTGAGGAGTTTGACACTATTACACACAGAAACCAGTCCAGTCACCTCAAAGCAGTGAGGAGTTTGACAGTATTACACACACAAACCAGTCCAGTCACCTCAAAGCAGTGAGGAGTTTGACACTATTACACACACAAACCAGTCCAGTCACCTCAAAGCAGTGAGGAGTTTGACACTATTACACACACAAACCAGTCCAGTCACTCAAACCAGTCCAGCCACTCAAACCAGTCCAGCCACTCAAACCAGTCCAGCCA
The DNA here is from genome assembly GCA_026901105.3 of Galaxias olidus. Classification (NCBI taxonomy): domain Eukaryota; kingdom Metazoa; phylum Chordata; class Actinopteri; order Galaxiiformes; family Galaxiidae; genus Galaxias; species Galaxias olidus. The sequence goes on along the minus strand of JAPMUY010000346.1, from coordinate 130,821 downwards.
CTCAAACCAGTGCTGCCTTTCTAAACCAAGGTCTTTGTTGTGGCTCCAAAGAGGCCTTTTATGGAATTATTTTTTTCCATCTTTTTTTTTTGACAGCACAGTTCTCTGTGGATTAGTGGTAAAAAAAAAGTAGAATTTAAATAGTTCGAGGTGTCTTGAGTGTGATTTTAAACGCTTTGCATTTAAATAGCATTCAGACGTTAAAAAACATGATCTGGTGCACTTCAACTTATTCAACCCCATTCACATGTCTTTCAAATGATATCAGCCTTATCAAAGACTAATTAGTGTAATTCTGTCCTTCCATTTAACCTTCTTGGATGGAACAATGGGCCTCTCTTTGTTTTCCCTGAAGCACGTCGGAAGGAGGAAATAAAAAAAATGGTCATGAGATTCTCCAGCGTTAGCATGCTACGCCTGTTAGCCTGAAATGTGAGCGATGCGTTTAGAGGCTGATAAAGCCCCCGGGCCCTCCTTACAGCGTGCCCTTGAGAGGAGTCACAAGGAGAGGTGGGAGCACATTAAGAATGCATTATGAACGCTCCTGGGTGCTAAGGTCTGAGCTGTGACCGGCGCTGAAAGACAATTAGGTTTCTGTGGCGCAGTGTGTGAGGGGATATGTAGTCTGTTTAAAGGAGATTGTGTGTCTGAGTGTATCTGTAGTCTGTATAAAGGAGATTGTGTTTCTGTGCTGTTAGTGGGTCCGTAGTGGTCTGTTTAAAGGAGATTGTGTGTCTGAGTGAGTGTATCTGTAGTCTGTATAAAGGAGATTGTGTGTCTGTGTTGTTAGTAGGTCTGCAGTAGTCTGTATTACATAGATTGTGTGTCTTTGCTGTGAGTAGGTCTGCAGTAGTCTGTATTACATAGATTGTGTGTCTTTGCTGTGAGTAGGTCTGCAGTAGTCTGTATTACATAGATTGTGTGTCTGTGCTGTTAGTGGGTCTGCAGTAGTCTGTATAAAAGATATTATTAGTAGTAGTAGTTGTCAGGAGGTTTACAAGATGTTATTTTTATTAGTAGTATATTAGTAAGACACTTTATAAAGGATATAATTATTATTAGTAGTAGTACATTAGTAAGACACTTTACAAATAAAAGAAAGCAATTGTAGTTAAAAATTAATAAGTAAATTAAAAAATGATTGACATTTAGGAATTTGAACTTCCGCCAATGTAAAGCAGGAAGTGGGATTGATACGTAGGAAGTTCAGGTCCATCATGACGCTCACCTCTGTATTGTTATTGTTTTTTGTTTTGATCGAAGCACTGTTGTGCCTTCCTGAGGAGCCAGAGATTTGTTTGAATGGAGAGGCCATAGGCAGGCTGCTCTGTCATAAGTCACTCTGCCTCAGGGAAAGAGTGATTGCCAACTCCGTTATGATTAATAGCACAACTGCAGGCCAAGATCACTGCAATCTATTCAAAGACAAACGGCAGAACGTGCAGTGATGAAAGCCTATACAAAACAGCCCAAACAATACACACAGTGTGGCACTAGCACCCATATCACACACACACACACACACACACACACACACACACACACACACACACACACACACACACACACACACACACACACACACACACACACACACAGAGAGACACACACACACACACACACACACACACACACAGACACACACACACACACACACACACACACACACACACACACAAAGACACAAACACACACACACACACACACACACACACACACACACACACACACACACACACACACACACACACACACACACACAAAGCACGCAGGCACACACACACACACACACACACACACACACACACACACACACACACACACACACACACAAACACACACACACACACACACACACACACACACACACACACACACACACACACAGAGAGAGAAAGCCACAAGGAAATGTAACAAATTTCAGTCATGCTTTTTGCTTCCCAATACATGGCGAGCCTCATTTATCATGGAGAGGGTGGTTCTGGAGTCTGCCCTCACCACAGTCCGAGTTCTGAAGCTGATTGGGTTTACCGCAGAGTAAAGTGTTCAGCCGCACAACACGCTGCCTTACCCATACAACCACACAAAGTTAACACAGCCTCTGTGCACCATTATGGAGAGGCACTGGCAGTAGACAGCAGTACTTCAGACAGCTGAGAGAGAGAGACTGACTGACTGACTGTGAGAGGGTAGTCTGTATGGACAGCACAGAGAGAGAGACTGTGAGAGGGTAGTCTGTTTAGACAGCATAGAGAGAGACTGTGGGAGGGTAGTCTGTGTAGACAGCATAGAGAGACTGACTGTTAGAGGGTAGTCTGTGTAGACAGCATAGAGAAAGACTGTGAGAGGATAGTCTGTGTAGACAGCATAGAGAGAGTCTGTGAGAGGATAGTCTGTGTAGACAGCATAGAGAGAGTCTGTGAGAGGATAGTCTGTGTAGACAGCACAGAGAGAGAGACTGTGAGAGGGTAGTCTGTGTAGACAGCATAGAGAGACAGACTGTGAGAGGGTAGTCTGTGTAGACAGCAATACCTAAAAGGTTGGTCTACACTAATTTGTAGGGAAGATTGACCTTTAAACTAGCTTTAACTACCTGGCTATCTAGTCCTTGTTCCTTTGGATGGAGAATGAACCCTGTTTGTTTCAGTGCTGCAGTGTCACCTCCAAGCCTCTGAGTCTCGAACGAGCCCTTTATTCCACACACACACACACACACACACACACACACACACACACACACACACACACACACACACACACACACACACACACACACACACACACACACACACACACACACACATCTCTGTCAACATCTCTTCATTCTTGTTTCTCTCACCTCCAAACATCACATCACGTGTATCAAAGTGTGTTAGACAAGGATTCTCCCTGCAAAGGTGAATGACGGGTATCAATCCCAGCAGACATCATTACGCTGGATGGTGTTTGTACGACACACACACACACACACACACACACACACACACACACACACACACACACACTGCCTTTGTGTTTGCAGAAGCCCTCAGAAGAGTTTGTGTCTTTGAGTTTAACTTTGAGTAAGTAGGTAAATCAAACTGTTTGAACTGAGTGAACACAATTGATATTTACTCCCGCATGCAAACCCACAAACACACACACACACACACACACACACACACACACACACACACACACACACACACACACACACACACACACACACACACACACACACACACACACACACACACACACACACACACACACACACACACACACACACACACACACACACACACACACACACACACACACACACATACTGGAGTTCCATCT
>JAPMUY010000346.1:115000-122500 GCA_026901105.3 Galaxias olidus | reverse complement strand
TGGGGTGGGGGGCGGTGGGGGGGTGAACCTGTGTGTTGTCAGGCACATTGTCAGGGCTTAGGACCGCCATAGTGAGGGAAGCCGTTTGGACTAGATAACTCCTTCTCCCCGTCAGCCTTGTCATGCTGTGGTCTCCCATCCAGGACTAATAGCAGGGCCGTCATTTAGAAAACGTGTTGCTCCTAAATACCATCGTCCGTCTCAGCATCCCTCCATCTTTACAGACGACAGGGGCAATCTCCTCTCCTCTTTTTTTACCCTCGTTCCGTGTCAGTGCCTTCGTTCTGGATGATCCAGGCTTCACTCAAATTGCCCCCCACCAGTGCTCTGCTTTCGCCTGTCCGTGTCAAAGGTCGCAGGGTGAGCCTGGGGACCTTTAGGGGGTCATAGGTCGTGATTATAGATTATAGGTGTTCTGGTCACGTGTTGAGCCGTGGATAAACACTCGCCACACACACACACACACACACACATAATACACACACATAATACACACACACATATACACGCACACACACACACACACACACACATAATACACACACACACACACACACACACACACACACACACACACACACACACACACACACACACACACACACACACACACACACACACACACACACACACACACACACACACACACACACACACACACACACACACACACACACACACACACACACACACACACACACACACACACACACACATACACACCACACATATACACGCACACACACACAATACACACACACATACATAAAACACACACACACACACACATACATAATACACACCACACACACACACACACACACACACACACACACACACACACACACACACTCTTTACACTATCTGTCTGACATCACTCCTTCTTCCCTCTCTCTTCTCTTTCTTTGGATAGCCATCCCCCCCAGCCCTATCATCCTATCTTCTCCATCTCCCTCTCCCTTACTCTTCTCTTTCTCTGAACCTTGTTTCATCCTCTATTCTCTCCATCTCTTCTCTTCTCTCTTCTAACTCTCGTTCTCTCTCTTTTCTTTCTCTCTAAGCCCTCTTACTTCCCTATTTATGCCCCCCTCTGTCTTTTGCACCCTCCGTTCCCTCCCTCTTTCGTCTCATCCCCCTCTCCTCCCTGGTACCCTGTGGGCTGGGTGGTCATGAGGGGGGTGTTGTGACTCTGGGGAACCACTGGCATTCTGGCTCAGCCCTTTGACTGACAGCAGAGCTTAATGGCACAGAGGTCTGCCGGCTCACAAGTGACATTTCACACACACACACACACACACACACACACACACACACACACACACACACACACACACACACACACACACATACACACACACACACACACACACAATGAGAGAGCCCAACTCACACACATTGTAGACATACTCACACGCACACACAGACCCCTACTGCTCTCTGACATTAGGGAGCAGGAATATGTACGCAGCACCTGCTGTTCCTGTGGGCCTCACCGCGGGGCCACACAGAGGAACAAGACATGGAGACAGAACAAACACCGTAATGGCTCCTGAAGGACAACCTCACGCCCTGCTGTAGTCACACCCCCTGCTGTAGTCACACCCCCTGCTGTAGACACACCCCCTGCTGTAGTCACACCCCCTGCTGTACTCAAACCCACTGTCAGTCACACCCCCTGCTGTAGACACACCCTCCTGCTGTAGTCACACCCCCTGCTGTAGTCACACCCCCTGCTGTAGTCACACCCCCTGCTGCGCTCACACCCCCTGCTGTAGTCACACACCCTGCTGTAGTCACACACCCTGCTGCGCTCACACCCCCTGCTGTAGTCACACCCCCTGCTGTAGTCACACCCCCTGCTGTAGTCACCCCCTGCTGTACACACTCTGCTGTAGTCACACCCCCTGCTGTAGACATCACACCACCCCCTGCTGTAGTCACACACCACCCCCTGCTGTAGTCGCTGTAGTCACACCCCCTGCTGTAGACACACACCCTGCTGTAGTCACACACCCTGCTGTAGTCATGCACCCTGCTGTAGACACACCCTGCTGTAGTCACACCCCCTGCTGTAGTCACACTCCCTGCTGTAGTCACACCCCCTGCTGTAGTCACACCCCCTGCTGTAGTCACACCCCCTGCTGTAGTCACACCCCCTGCTGTAGACACACGACCTGAAGGACAACCTTACGCCCACTGCTGTAGTCACACCCTCTGGAAGATAGGCAGCTGTAGTCACACCTTACTATTCCCAAAATGGCCCCTGGCAGACGTCTTAACACCTCCTGCTGTGTGCTTTAGAGGAGCTGTGAGCCCTCTCTCATAACTAATTAGCTTCAGGTATTTTTAGGTCTCTGTTCTGTTTGAGAGGTAATGGAAATATCCAAGGCAACCGTTCAATGGCGATCTTCCAATTAAAAAATATCTTTATTTTTATTTTTTTACGAGGCAAGGCCAATTTAATTTCCCATTTCATACACAGGCAAAGTGCTGTACATTAGGCTTCAAGGCACAAACAAAAAGATGGGGGGAAAACTTAAATAATAAAAGTTAAATAAAAATTGCTAAGATGTACTACAAACACTTTAGCCAATAGCAATGCTGCTGGAAGTTAACTATTTGAAGGTTGAAATGAGCTCTTTGACAGAGGAGGAGTCTAGATATGTAATAACAGGATGTGGCCATTAGCGGTTAATAAAACATTAAACACATTCAAACTTCACATTGACTGTTATAGTATCCTGTCCCCATGAGTCATGCATCATTCTCAGCCGCTGTGGAACGCTGCATTTACTCATAATTCCATATTTACCACAGTATATTTAGAAAACCATTGGACATATTTAAATGTGATTTATTTTGGGGTCATGTTGACTATGAACAGGGACACAGGAAGTTGACTATGAACAGGGACACAGGAAGTTCAATTTAGGACAGGAAGTACGTGGAATCGCTTTAAAGTGATTGGTTCATTCTGTTTGACTTCACACGTTCACAGAAAGATTCCATTCTGCAGAGTGTTTACTGAAGTAGAACATTATAGTGGTCATAATGTAAGTAGAACGTTATAGTGGTCATAATGTAAGTAGAACGTTATAGTGGTCATAATGTAAGTAGAACGTTATAGTGGTCATAATGTAAGTAGAACGTTATAGTGGTCATAATGTAAGTAGAACGTTATAGTGGTCATAATGTAAGTAGAACGTTATAGTGGTCATAATGTAAGTAGAACGTTATAGTGGTCATAATGTAAGTAGAACGTTATAGTGGTCATAATGTAAGTAGAACGTTATAGTGGTCATAATGTAAGTAGAACGTTATAGTGGTCGTAATGTAAGTAGAACGTTATAGTGGTCATAATGTAAGTAGAACGTTATAGTGGTCATAATGTAAATATAACATTATAGTGGTCATAATGTAAATATAACCCTAGAAGTGGTCATGACGTAAACAAATCAGACAGTTGCAGATGTACACACTCAAACGGAACGCTACAAATTGAGAGTGAAGCACTGAAAGAGCATGTAGGCTTTAGGCTTCAGCCGCCTCATTGTACTGCAGGGAGCAGCTAGGGACTTCTCCTTAACATGTACAGTGTTGTACTGCAGGGAGCAGCTAGGGACTTCTCCTTAACATGTACAGGTTGTACTGCAGGGAGCAGCTAGGGACTTCTCCTTAACATGTACAGTGTTGTACATGGAGCAGCAGGGACTTCTCCTTCACATGTACAGTTGCAGATCAGCACACTCAAACAGGAACGCTACTGCAGGGAGAGCTAGAAGCACTGAACATGTACATTGTAGGCTTTAGGCTTCTCCTTAACATGTACAGTGTTGTACTGCAGGGAGCAGCTAGGGACTTCTCATTCACGAGTACAGTGTTGAAATTAGTTGTTGGGTGTGAAATGAGGCTTTTTATGCTAAAGAAACAACAAAGAAAAACCAAGGAACAGAGAAAGACATTTGATATTCTCTTTCTCTCTATATACTGTATATTTATATATTTTTTAACATTACCTGCAGTATCAATCCATCTGTTAGGGGTCTAAGCTTAAAGAAGTGCAGAAAAGGCAAAGCAATTTCTTTCTAAACACATTTCACTCTTATTCACCCGAGACGTTTGTTCGACTGTCAGACCCAATACATTTCTGCCATATTGACTTTTTATCTAGACGACCAAACTCATCTCCTACAGATAGACTTCCTCCAGTAACATTATATTATACATATTTAGGACTGTCCCGTAATCAAGCCATTCTGAGGAGGTGCTGTGTGTCTTAATCCAGAGCTCCTGTTCCGCTGGGATTAAATGGCTGACGTGCCTTTTGAAGCTCCGACACTTTGTTGGACTGATAGATATTGATTAACACTCTGATGCTGTGTTGGACTGATAGATATTGATTAACACTCTGACTCTGTGTTGGACTGATAGATATTGATTAACGCTCTGACTCTGTGTTGGACTGATAGCCATTGATTAACACTCTGATGCTGTGTTGGACTGATAGATATTGATTAACGCTCTGACTCTGTGTTGGACTGATAGATATTGATTAACGCTCTGACTCTGTGTTGGACTGATAGATATTGATTAACACTCTGATGCTGTGTTGGACTGATAGATATTGATTAACGCTCTGACTCTGTATTGGACTGATAGATATTGATTAACGCTCTGACTCTGTGTTGGACTGATAGATATTGATTAACGCTCTGACTCTGTGTTGGACTGATAGATATTGATTAACGCACTGACTCTGTGTTGGACTGATAGATATTGATTAACACTCTGACTCTGTGTTGGACTGATAGATATTGATTAACACTCTGACTCTGTGTTGGACTGATAGATATTGATTAACACTCTGATGCTGTGTTGGACTGATAGATATTGATTAACGCTCTGACTCTGTGTTGGACTGATAGATATTGATTAACGCTCTGACTCTGTGTTGGACTGATAGATATTGATTAACACTCTGATGCTGTGTTGGACTGATAGATATTGATTAGATTAGCGCTGAGACTCCCTGGACATCAACCTGGGTAATAACGTTAATTCTGCTAATTATCTGACCTCTCTCCTCTCTCTCTCTCTCTCTCTCTCTCTCAGTCCAACACACACACCTAAACACACACAGGAACACACATACACACACACACACACACACACACACACACACACACACACACACACACACATGAAACCTTTGACTGTCCAGATCACCTTGCCAATGAAACTGATGGTCTAATTACTTCACTTAACTAGATTAGCTTGTCTCTGGGGAGAGGGAACTGAAATGGATATGAACATTTATAAGTTTGATAAAGCTTTGTATGTGTGCATGTGGGGCCAAACAATTCATTTTATTATTAGTAGTAGTAGTTAAAAACCTGAAGTTAACTTGGGATGCAACATTATAGTTCCCATAACCTAAATCAAAATTAATAATCATTTGATATGGTTTTATATTCTGCAAATCACCACCTCTTACACTTGCATTCACATCCTTAAAGAAAGAAAGACAGACAGACAGATAGACAGACAGACAGACAGACAGACAGACAGACAGACAGACAGACAGACAGACAGACAGACAGACAGACAGACAGACAGACAGAATTCAGAGGAAGAAACAAAAGCCATAAGGTGACACCCTGAGGTTAGTTCAGGTCACCTTTCCACGTGTGTGTGAGTGTGTGTGAGTCTGTCTCTGTGTGTATGCATGTGTGTGTGTGTGTGTGGTTGTGAGTGCAAATTCTCTCCTGTTATATCCCAGACCTCCAGACAGCTCTCATTTACAGCAATTACTGCTTCTCTCTCTCTCTCTCTCTCTCTCTCTCTGTGTGTGTGTGTGTGTGTGTGTGTGTATAGGTGTATGCGTGTGTGTGTGTGCGCGCAAGTGTATGCGTGTGTGTGTGTGTGTGTGTGTGTACAGGTGTATGCGTGTGAGTGTGTGTATGTGTATGTGTGTGTATAGGTGTGTGCGTGTGTGTGTCTGTGTGTGTGTATGTGTGTGTGTACAGGTGTATGTGTGTGTGTTCTAATTTACCTCTTCCTCACCCAGTAACCAACGTTCCACTATGGCTCCCTTGGGATACAATAAGATATGGCTGATCAGACAGGCTATTTAAGGAGCTGTGTGTGTGTGTGTGTGTGTGTGTGTGTGTATGCACCTGTGTTCATGTTTTTTTATCTATGTTTGTGAAACTGTGCCTTTCATGCATGTCGATGTTGTTTCTGTATGTTCATGTGTGTGTCTGTGTTTGTTTGTGTAGGTGTGTGTCTGTGTGTGTGTGTCTGTGTTTGTGTGTGTGTGTGTGTGTGTCTATGTGTGTGTCTGTGTTTGTTTGTGTAGGTGTGTGTCTGTGTGTGTGTCTGTGTTTGTTTGTGTAGGTGTGTGTCTGTGTGTGTGTCTGTGTTTGTGTGTGTGTGTGTGTCTGTGAGTGTGTTTGTGTGTGTTAGTGTCTATGTCTGTCTGTGTCTGTCTGTCTGTCTGTGTGTGTGTGTGTGTGTGTGTGTGTGTGTGTGTGTGTGTGTGTGTGTGTGTGTGTGTGTGTGTGTGTGTGTGTGTGTGTGTGTGTATGTGTGTCTGTTTGATATCTCTACACTAACCACTTACTGGGAAAGTGCAGGGTGAGAGGAAGACATTTCACATATTCTGGAGCACCCAAAAAGCTGTTCCTCATTTATGGTTTGACATTTCATATTTAAGCACCAGAGTGTGTGTGAGGTCATTTCCCCTGAGTGTGTCAGGGATAGCTCGCTTAGAATTTCCCCTTATGGTGAGCTTTCACTGGAGCATCTTAAATTAGATGCGTTCAAAATATTGAACACTACAATATATTAATATTGAATAGATGTATTTGCCCTTTTCGCCGGAGGTTAATTAGAAATGTGCATTAACACCAAATGATGCTAACGCTATTCCCTGCTAACACATATTGGCTAAGATGATGCTCTGTGTGATCTGTATTAACCACCACCACCCAAATGATGCTAACGCTAGTCCCTGCTCACACATACTGGCTAAGGTGGTGCTATGTGTGATCTGTGTTAACACCACCACCCAAATGATGCTAACGCTAGTCCCTGCTCACACATACTGGCTAAGGTGGTGCTCTTTGTGATCTGCAGGAACGTCTCAGAGGGGAGGTCTAGGTGTGATGTTTATCTATCACAATCTATTAGCCACTGCCTAACCAGAACCATAGGGATAGAATCCATCTTTTTATGTACTATATATCGTTTTTTTTAATCTAGTTTATCCTCTAGCGAGGTTTTCTGTGGGTCAGTCTAAATTCAAGATCAGGGTCATTAGTTAGTCCATTAACCCCACCAGCCTGTGCGATGCTTTGTGAGGTGGAATAAATCAAACGCCCCCTTCTGCCCTCTGTCTGTTACCAGTAGAGCTGGCGCTGTAATGAATGGCGCTCCATCCATAAGGTCCTTTCCCATTAGCTGTAGGACGGGTTTGTGAGACCGGAGCTCATTTTCTCT
>JAPMUY010000346.1:100000-110000 GCA_026901105.3 Galaxias olidus | reverse complement strand
CAGTTTGAGAGTAACATCATAATCATTCAGTTTGAGAGTAACATCATAATCATTCAGTTTGAGAGTAACTTCATAATCATTCAGTTTGAGAGTAACATCATAATCGTTCAGTTTGAGAGTAACATCATAATCATTCAGTTTGAGAGTAACATCATAATCATTTCTAATGTTTCAGTTTGAGAGTAACATCATAATCATTCAGTTTGAGAGTAACATCATAATCATTCAGTTTGAGAGTAACATCATAATCATTTCTAATGTTTCAGTTTGAGAGTAACATCATAATCATTCAGTTTGAGAGTAACATCATAATCATTCAGTTTGAGAGTAACAACAGAATCATTCAGTTTGAGAGTAACATCATAATAATTCAGTTTGAGAGTAACATCATAATCATTCAGTTTGAGCGTAACATCATAATCGTTCAGTTTGAGAGTAATATCATAATCATTCAGTTTGAGAGTAACATCATAATCATTCAGTTTGAGAGTAACATCATAATCATTCAGTTTGGGAGTAACAACAGAATCATTCAGTTTGAGAGGAACGTCATAATCATTTAGTTTGAGAGGAACAACAGAATTTCTAATGCTTACTAGTCAGTTTGAGAGGAACAACCCTCTGGTTGAAAGAGCGAGCTCTTTGATTCCCAAACCATTTGGGATCTTAAAAGATCACAGACACAAAAGACTTTGACGAAGGGTGTAACAGCGAAAGGATTTTTATTCTTCATCCCTTTTTCCTCTTTCTCTCTCTTGAACAAAATAAAATAACATCAGCCTTTATAGAAATTCCCTTTTATTAAAGAGAGCTTTGACAAGCAATAGTAGTTTTGAATTTGACCTTCAGATTTTATTATTCTTACTGCATCATCAAGGCCTTGTCTAAATTGGTATTTGTGTACACGTTGTGTGTGTCCGTGTGTGAACGTGTGTGTGTGTGTCTACTTCCGTTTGTGTGCACGTGTGTGTGTGATATACCGTCTGTTTGAACCACCGGTAGTCTTCCACATTCAGTTAATGAATCCCTGCTTTAGTTGAATAAGCCAGTCGATCTGTGACTCAGTTAATGAATCCCTGCTTTAGTTGAATAAGCCAGTCGATCTGTGACTCAGTTAATGAATCCAGTCGATCTGTGACTCAGTTAATGAATCCCTGCTTTAGTTGAATAAGCCAGTCGATCTGTGACTCAGTTAATGAATCCCTGCTTTAGTTGAATAAGCCAGTCGATCTGTGACTCAGTTAATGAATCCCTGCTTTAGTTGAATAAGCCAGTCGATCTGTGACTCAGTTAATGAATCCCTGCTTTAGTTGAATAAGCCAGTCGATCGGTGACTCTCACCCTCACTTTATCGGTATGATAGTTGTGTGTTTCTTTCCTTCATTCTCTCTCTCTCTGCCCTCCCCACCCTCTGCCTCTCCCCCTCAGTCTCGCTCTCTGTCTCTCCCCCTCTCTCTCTGCCCTCCCCACCCTCTGTCTCTCCCTCTATTTCCCCCTCTGTCTCTCACCCTCTGTCTCTCCCCCTCTGTCTCTCCCCCTTTGTCCCCCTCTGTCTCCACTCTGTCTCCGCTCTGTCTCTCCCCCTCTGTCTCTCCCCCTCTGTCTCACCCTCTGTCTCTCACCCTCTGTCTTTCACCCTCTGTCTCTCCCCCTCTGTCTCACCCTCTGTCTCTCCCCCTATATTTCCCCCTCTGTCTCTCTCCCTCTGTCTCCCCCTCTGTCTCTCACCCTCTGTCTCTCCCCCTCTGTCTCTCACCCTCTGTCTCTCCCCCTCTATTTCCCCCTCTGTCTCTCACCCTCTGTCTCCCCCTCTGTCTCTCCCCCTCTATTTCCCCCTCTGTCTCTCTCCCTCTGTCTCTCCCCCTCTATCACCCTTTGGCCCCCCCCTCTGTCTCCTCCTCTTCCCCCCCCCCTCTCTCCCCTCCCTACCCTCTGTCTCCCCCCCTCTCTCCCCTCCTTACCCTCTGTCTCCCTCCATCTCTCTCTAACTGGGTTTGACTGGCAGTCAGCAGCAGCAGGACCTGTTGTCATTCTGATTGGCAGGTGCCCGTCCTGACCCGGGTTGTTGCTGCCTATTCTACCAACTGTCAAAGCGTCCCTGCTCTCGTCCCTTCCCCTCTCTATTTCTCTATTCCCCTCTCTCTCCCTCACTCCCTCCATCTCTGTCTCATTCTTACTTGCGTTCTGTCGCTCTCTGTCCTCAGCTTTTCCACGTGGCTCTTTTAGAGCAAGTTATTCTCTAGAGGTCACTGGAGGTCACTGGAGGTCATGCCAGAGGTCGTGGCATCCAAACAATCAGCTGGTCTCGTTTGCAGCTTTTCCCCCCCGAGCGGAAACCATGACTGACACGACTTAAAGAATTCAGTACCAGAGACACACACTTATCATGTTGCTAACAATGTCGCTGTCGTTTCATTGGATAAGGGTGACAGCCCCCCTATCTCTGCTTTAATTGATGCAGTCGCTCATCCCCGTCCTGTTTGTCGAGGGCCCTGTGGGGTGAGGGCACGGCGCTCGTCATAGCTCATCTCAGACAGGCAGCGAGCGTGAAGCCTGCATTCTGATGGTGATGCCCTGTCTCTGGACACATAACAGAGACAACAGGGTTTCCCTCCACAGCTTATGTCTATAGCTTTAGGGTTCTTACACCTCACAGGACAGAGTGAAAAGAAAAGGGGAAAGAAAGAAAGAGAGAGAGAGAGAGAGAGAGAGAGAGAGAGAGAGAGAGAGAGAGAGAGAGAGAGAGAGAGAGAGAGAGAGAGAGAGAGAGAGAGAGAGAGAGAGAGAGAGAGAGAGAGAGAGAGAGAGAGAGAGAGAGAGAGAGAGAGAGGGAGGGAGGGAGGGAGGGAGGGAGAGAGAGAGAGAGAGAGACAGAGACAGAGACAGAGAGAGAGAGAGAGGTGTGATTTGTTTGGCAAATGCCATTGGGATAATATCCTCAACACAATAGATCCAACGTATACAACTATACTGACAATTTGTTTGATCACTCCCAGTTTTATTACTAAGAAGCACTAAGAAAGTAAGCAGTCTGTTTTCTTTGTAGTTGTGAGGAGGCCATTGTGCTGGCCATCTATGAGTCTAAAAAGCATTTGTTAGATCTCTAAGATGTTAGGAGAGTGTGTGTGTGTGTGTGTGTGTGTGTGTGTGTGTGTGTGTGTGTGTGTGTGTGTGTGTGTGTGTGTGTATGTGAAAGGTTATCTTCCTCAAACCAACTCCTAGACTATACGCTGCCCCGTCAGCTTTAGAAACTGTTGTTATGACTGAAGGCAGATAAGGGGAGGGTAATAATAGGGTTTTATTTTTTAATGTAGGGCTTGAAAGTCAATGTTTACACAGAAATCTGCTGTAAAACTGTATAGGTTTGTTCTCAATCAGTGGGGTGGGTTGTTGTCAGAACTTTAAATAGGGTCAGTAACAACAACCTGGGAACCCAATGTTAATTATGTGTCGATTTGGAGGAGAGTGGACTTCTCAAGTTGTTTGTGTTTGTGTGTGAGAGAGACTGCATGAATGAGGCTGTGTCACTTTCATAATACATTATATTTTCTAGAAAATATAACAAAACAGGACACACAAGCAAGCTGGTCAACTCTAACACAGAGAGACAGAGAGAGAGAGAGAGAGAGCCAGACACACACCTTTGTTTGTCCAGTCGTCTTGGTAACCTTTCCATGAACCTTGGAGCTTGTGCAGACTGTCCACATTTCCTTCACCCTCTCTCTCTCTCTCTCTCTCTCTCTCTCTCTCTCTCTCTCTTTCTCTCTCTCTCTCTCTCTCTCTATCTCTTTCTCTCCCTCGCTCTCTCTCGCTCCCTCTGTTACTAGCTGCCCCCTCTCTCTCTCTCTCTCTCTCTCTCTCTCTCTCTCTCTCTCTCTCTCTCTCTCTCTCTCTCTATCTCTTTCTCTCCCTCGCTCTCTTTCGCTCCCTCTGTTACTAGCTGCCCACTCTCTCTCTCATCTCTCTCTCTCTCTCTGTCTCTCTCTCTCTCTCTCTCTCTCTCTCTCTTTCTCTCCCTCGCTCTCTCTCTCTCCCTCTGTTGCTAGCCCCCCCCCTCTATCATCTCTCTCTCTCTCTCTCTGTCTCTCTCTCTCTCTCTCTCTCTCTCTCTCTCTCTCTCTCTCTCTCTCTCTCTCTTCTCTCCCTCGCTCTCTCTCGCTCCCTCTGTTACTAGCTGCCCCTCTCTCTCTCTCTCTCTCTCTCTCTCTCTGTCTCTCTCTCTCTCTCTCTCTCTCTCTCTTTCTCTCCCTCGCTCTCTCTCTCTCTCCCTCTGTTGCTAGCCCCCCCCTCTCTATCATCTCTCTCTCTCTCTCTGTCTCTCTCTCTATCATCTCTCTCTCTCTCTCTCTCTCTTTCTCTCTCTCTCTCGCTCTCTCTCTCTCTTTTTCTCTCTCTCATGTAGAAAGCATACCAGCTATGTCTGCCTTCCGTCCCTGTAATGGTGAGGGGAAATAGCTCTTAGTGGAGGGGGACAAATTGAACCATGGAAACAGTAATTAGCTTCCTCTGTCCAGCCCAGCCCACCACTGGCTCTGGCTCTAGCTCATGTCAATACTTCATAAAAACACATTTAAAAATGGTTCACGTGTAGAAACATCAAGTCGGTTCAGGAGCCGTTCCCTTAATTGCTAAAAAGAAGAAAAAAAACATATGAGAGTTTTCAAATGTCTATAAACCTTTGGGATGGTCTGGTTTACAAAATGTTTCTTCTTAGTAATTTTACGTTGTAAAATCACAAATCAAATGTCCGTTGAGTTTAACAGGTACGAACCTTCACTTAACTTATACCTTTATCTTAGTGTTATGTGTGTGCTGTGTTGATGATTTGATGATTGGTTTTATCATAATGAACTTCTGCCTTTATCAGCATTGACCACTCACTTCCCTAGTGTGGGGTCACCTTCATCTAGTGAGGTCATCTTCATCTAGTGTGAGGTCATCTTCATCTAGTGTGTGGTCGTTTTCATCTAGTGTGGGGTCATCTTCATCTAGTGTGGGGTCATCTTCATCTAGTGTGAGGTCATCTTCATCTAGTGTGTGGTCGTTTTCATCTAGTGTGGGGTCATCTTCATCTAGTGTGGGGTCATCTTCATCTAGTGTGGGGTCACCTTCATCTAGTGAGGTCATCTTCATCTAGTGTGGGGTCATCTTCATCTAGTGTGGGGTCATCTTCATCTAGTGTGAGGTCATCTTCATCTAGTGTGGGGTCATCTTCATCTAGTGTGGGGTCATCTTCATCTAGTGTGGGGTCATCTTTATCTAGTGTGAGGTCATCTTCATCTAGTGTGAGGTCATCTTCATCTAGTGTGGGGTCACCTTCATCTAGTGAGGTCATCTTCATCTAGTGTGGGGTCATCTTCATCTAGTGTGGGGTCATCTTCATCTAGTGAGGTCATCTTCATCTAGTGTGGGGTCACCTTCATCTAGTGAGGTCATCTTCATCTAGTGTGGGGTCGTTTTCATCTAGTGTGGGGTCATCTTCATCTAGTGTGGGGTCACCTTCATCTAGTGAGGTCATCTTCATCTAGTGTGGGGTCATCTTCATCTAGTGTGGGGTCATCTTCATCTAGTGTGAGGTCATCTTCATCTAGTGTGAGGTCATCTTCATCTAGTGTGGGGTCATCTTCATCTAGTGTGGGGTCATCTTCATCTAGTGTGAGGTCATCTTCATCTAGTGTGAGGTCATCTTCATCTAGTGTGGGGTCACCTTCATCTAGTGAGGTCATCTTCATCTAGTGTGGGGTCATCTTCATCTAGTGTGGGGTCATCTTCATCTAGTGAGGTCATCTTCATCTAGTGTGGGGTCACCTTCATCTAGTGAGGTCATCTTCATCTAGTGTGAGGTCATCTTCATCTAGTGTGAGGTCATCTTCATCCAGTGTGAGGTCATCTTCATCCAGTGTGGGGTCATCTTCATCTAGTGTGGGGTCATCTTCATCTAGTGTGAGGTCATCTTCATCTAGTGAAGTCATCTTCATCTAGTGTGGGGTCATCTTCATCTAGTGTGGGGTCACCTTCATCTAGTGGGGTCATCTTCATCCAGTGTGGGGTCATCTTCATCTAGTGAGGTCATCTTCATCTAGTGAGGTCATCTTCATCTAGTGTGGGGTCACCTTCATCTAGTGAGGTCATCTTCATCCAGTGTGAGGTCATCTTCATCTAGTGTGAGGTCATCTTCATCTAGTGTGGGGTCATCTTCATCCAGTGTGAGGTCATCTTCATCCAGTGTGAGGTCATCTTCATCTAGTGTGAGGTCATCTTCATCTAGTGTGGGGTCATCTTCATCTAGTGTGGGGTCATCTTCATCTAGTGTGAGGTCATCTTCATCCAGTGTGAGGTCATCTTCATCTAGTGTGAGGTCATCTTCATCAAGTATGGGGTCATCTTCATCTAGTGAGGGATCATCTATTTTTTCTTACACCACCATGCAAACAGCATCAGATTATTGATGTTTTTCTAGGGTTATTGTGTGTGCATGAAATTGACTCTTCCATATTTTCCAAAATGGCCGTTGGCATGCCCTGCATTTTTATATTTTACACTAACCGCATGGCCATCAATCAACACACACACACACACACACACTCAGTCACTGGAGAAGCTAGGGTAGCTGTGTTTCCATCTCCAGGGTAAATATGATTTATTGTCATAACGTGGAAATTACCAGGCACTGGGGTTGACTGTCTGTGTTTAGAACCCACACACACACACACACACACACACACACACACACACACACACACACACACACACACACACACACACAGTGTAAGGGTTAAGCCCCCCAGATGGGAGTAAATCAAATCCCTGTGTTAGAAAGTTAATGATGTGTCACCTTGACTCCCTCGTTAATGTCAGTGAACCGATTAAAGCTTTAGAAATAGAATAGAGTAGACTGGACACACAGTAGATAAACCATTAAAGCTTTAGAAACAGAATAGAGTAGACTGGACACACAGCAGAGAAACTATTCAAGTTTTAGAAATAGAATAGAGTAGACTGGACACACAGCAGAGAAACCATTCAAGCTTTAGAAATAGAATAGAGTAGACTGGACACACAGCAGAGAAACCATTCAAGCTTTAGAAATAGAATAGAGTAGACTGGACACACAGCAGAGAAACCATTCAAGCTTTAGAAATAGAATAGAGTAGACTGTACACAGCAGAGAAACCATGGTGGTATGGGTTGAGATGGTTGGACATAGAGAGAGAGGGAGAGAGATGGAGAGAGAGAGGGAGAGGGAGTGAGAGAGGGGGGAGAGGGAATTAATTGTACAGTCTGCATCATTTAAGAGACGTTCTCTGAGAGAAGCTCCTGGGCATTGTGTCTGGAGGGTCTGACAGGGTTTAGGTTAGAGATTCTCACAGTGTCTGGAGGCTCTCTGACAGGGTTTGGGTTAGAGATTCTCACAGTGTCTGGAGGCTCTGACAGGGTTTTAGAGATTCTCACAGTGTCTGGAGGCTCTCTGACAGGGTTTAGGTTAGAGATTCTCACAGTGTCGGGAGGGTCTCTGACAGGGCTTTAGAGATTCTCACAGTGTCTAGAGATTCTCACAGTGTCTGGAGGCTCTGACAGGGTTTTAGAGATTCTCACAGTGTCTGGAGGCTCTCTGACAGGGTTTTAGAGATTCTCACAGTGTCTGGAGGCTCTCTGACAGGGTTTTAGAGATTCTCACAGTGTCTGGAGACTCTCTGACAGGGTTTTAGAGATTCTCACAGTGTCTGGAGGCTCTCTGACAGGGTTTAGGTTAGAGATTCTCACAGTGTCTGGAGGCTCTCTGACAGGGTTTGGGTTAGAGATTCTCACAGTGTCTGGAGGCTCTGACAGGGTTTAGGTTAGAGATTCTCACAGTGTCTGGAGGCTCTGACAGGGTTTTGGAGATTCTCACAGTGTCTGGAGGGTCTCTGACAGGGCTTTAGAGATTCTCACTTTGTTTCTGTTAATCGTAGCTCTTTATTTTACTGTTGTTTTTTTTTTAAATTGAATGATTTTCCAGCACCTGGATTGGCTATCATTTGACAGATAGCTATCGAAGGCCTTAAAGCAGACTGCATTACCATTCCCTGAAATAAGCTCTGAATCGCTGTAGTGAGTCTGGGTAGCTTATTGGATTCTAGCGAGAGGGGAATAAGTCAATTACAGGGTTCAGAGTTGGTAAGCAGGAAGAGTTGATATGGCAACAGCAACACGATGTTACCATGTGATTGTTATGGTTCGGATGACAAATGATTTCTCTTGGAGCGATCGAGTTCCCAGGGTTCCAAAGTAACCAGCCAGTTTATATTCGAGTCCCAGAGCTCTTTGTGTTCTTAGACAGACAATTCTGAAATAATATGTCACAGTCATTGAGTTAGTAAAACCTATTGCTCTTGTCTTACACATTATCCTGAAACCTTAGGCATAATACATTCTGCATTAGAGTGTAATGATTATCAGTGTTTATGAGTTATGGATAGCACCTTCAAATCCCTTGATATCTGGTGTGTTTTAGAATGTTTTGATACCTGGTGTTTTTACAATGGTTTGATACCTGGTGTTTTAGAATGATTTGATACATGGTGTTTCAGAATGATTTAATACCTGGTGTTTTAGAATAATTTGATACCTGGTGTTTTAGAATAATTTGATACCTGGTGGTTTTAGAATGATTTGATATCTAGTGGTTTAAGAATGATTTGATACCTGGTGTGTTTAGACTGATTTGACACCTGGTGTTTTAGAATGATTTGATACCTGGTGTTTTTAGAATAATTTGATACCTGGTATCTTTAGAATGATTTGATACCTGGTGTTTTCAGAATAATTTGATATTGTGTTTAGAATGACCTGGTGTTTTTAGAATGATTTGATACCTGATTTGATACCTGGTCTTTTTAATGATTTGATACCTGGTCTTTTTAGAATAATTTTATACCTGGTATCTTTTGAATGATTTGATACCTGGTGTTTTTAGAATGATTTGATACCTGGTGTTTGATAATAATTTGATACCTGGTATCTTTAGAATGATTTGATACCTGGTGTTTTCAGAATAATTTGATACCTGGTGTTTTTAGAATGATTTGATACCTGGTCTTTTTAGAATAATTTGATACCTGGTGTTTTTAGAATGATTTGATACCTGGTGTTTTTAGAATGATTTGATACCTGGTGTGTTTAGAATGATTTGATACCTGGTGTTTTTAGAATGAGAGAGTGAGAGAGAGAGAGAGAGAGAGAGAGAGAGAGAGAGAGAGAGAGAGAGTTAGAGAGAGAGAGAGAGTGAGAGAGAGAGAGAGAGAGAGAGAGAGAGAGAGATAGAGAGAGAGATAGAGATAGAGAGAGAGAGAGAGAGAGAGGGAGAGAGAGAGAGAGAGAGTTAGAGAGATAGAGAGAGAGAGAGAGAGAGAGAGAGAGAGAGAGAGAGAGAGAGAGAGAGAGAGAGAGAGAGAGAGAGAGATAGAGATAGATAGAGAGGGCAGGTTAGGTTTCTGCTCCCCCGCTGTCTCCTCTGTCTGGACACAGAATCACACACGGTCCATGGCTTCTCGTCCAATCACAGTCCTTGGCTTCTCGTCCAATCACAGTCCTTGGCCTCACGTCCTTCTGCGGGTGACTGGATCCTAATTTCTAATTCCACTTCTAGCCCTTCTCCTGCACGGAGCCAGGTATTCACTTTGTGTCCAAACATTTGTTCTGCAGCCCTTAGGAAAAGGAAACGAAGGCAAACACTTCTACACCAATCACAAGACAGAATGCAAAATGACACAATCACGGGAGGAAATGGGATCAGGATATTAATTAGTTTGTTCCTTTTATGGATTCCAGCAGAATAATGATCATATATTTTCAATGTTTGTAGATGTGAGATTGTGAGGATATGATTACGTTGGACTTGGCTTGGGCCGGGATTGTCACTGAAAAGAACACGCTCACTGTCTAGAGGCAGACACATTATCCATGTTTGGTGACAGAATCCAGAAGAGAGGAGAGGAGGGGGGAGAGGAGAGGAGAGGAG
>JAPMUY010000346.1:90000-95000 GCA_026901105.3 Galaxias olidus | reverse complement strand
TTTCCATTTTGGCTTTGCCGTAGGACTCTCTACTCGAGAACGACAGCGCTAAGCCAGGGAACCAATAAGGCGATGCCTTGGCAGAGCTGGTTCAGGCAGGCAACTCAGACACAGCATTTATCCACATCAGTCAGCCAGTCCCATACGCTCAATAGTGTAACGCGGCCTACTAAACCACAGTCACTCACCACACTTGCTCCTACAACTGCTTGCTCACTGCTACACCACACCATGCTCCTGCTCACTGCTGCACCACACCATGATTCTGTTCACTGCTGCTCCACACCATGCTCCTGCTCTCTCTCTGCTGCACCACACCATGCTCCTGCTCACTGCTGCACCACACCATGCTTCTGCTCACTGCTGCACCACACCATGCTCCTGCTCACTACTGGACCACACCATGCTCCTGCTCACTGCTGCACCACACCATGCTCCTGCTCACTGCTGCACCACACCATGCTCCTGCTCACTGCTGCACCACACCATGATTCTGCTTGCTGCTGCACCACACTATGCTTCTGCTTGCTGCTGCACCACACCATGCTCCTGCTCACTGCTGCACCACACCATGCTCCTGCTCTGCACTGCAGCATCACACCATGCTCTCTCTGCTGCACCACACCATGCTCCAGCTCTCTGCTGCACCACACCATGCTCCTGCTCTTGCTGCTGCACCACACCATGCTCCTGCTCTTGCTGCACCACACCATGCTCCTGCTGCTGCACCACACCATGCTCCTGCTCTCTGCTGCACCACACCATACTCCACCACTGCTGCACCACACCATGCTCCTGCTCTCTCTCTGCGGCACCACACCATGCTCCTGCTCTCTGCTGCACCACACCATGCTCCTGCTCTCTGCTGCACCACACCATGCTCCTGCTCTCTGCTGCACCACACCATGCTCCTGCTGCTGCACCACACCATGCTCCTGCTGCTGCACCACACCATGCTCCTGCTCACTGCTGCACCACACCATGCTCCTGCTGCTGCACCACACCATGCTCCTGCTCTCTACTGCACCACACCATGCTCCTGCTCTTGCTGCTGCCCACCTGCACCCCAGATTCCACCTATTTGGGGTCTGTTGCACAGTATCCGATGAGGGTTTCTGCAGATATCTGCTCCCTACCTATGGTTGTTCACTAGTGTTTGTATAAGACCCCGTGAGGGGAAGCAATCAGAGCAGCAGACCCTTGACGCCATACTTCAATGTATTACCATGTATTGCATTAAATTGTTAAACCTAAGGTAAGTTATCCTGACTGAACTTGATGCTTAATTTCCCAGTGTTTCACACGTTTATACCATAGTGATTATTAGAGGGAGTTTCTTCCTCCCTGTGGAAAAAGGTTTGATAAATCCGATGATCACTGATCTTTGGTAGAGATACTTGAATGTGTGTGGCCTTTCAAACAAAGTTCTCTTACTAGGTCACATAGTACATGGCATAAAGGTTACTTGCTTGGTCTCAAAACCCATATATATATAGTAATCCAGAAAAATGTTTAGTATGGTCCATTACTTGCTATGTCAAATGCAATATGCCATACTCTGCAAGTAAAGCTGAAGTACCAACTTAAAGAAAAAAGTAGTAGTATGCGATTTGAGACCGTTTCCTGTTATGCACTTGCCCATGACAGCTACACTGGACTAACATCCAATCATTCTATATGATTATTATTTAATATTCTTATAACTAAAATCTTTTGAAAACTTCCTAACTTACAAAACAATAGTAGTTTCCTTTTTCCCTTTGTGGGGTTGTTTGATGAAGCTCTTCCTGCCTGGAGTGTATGACACGTTGTTGACATAGAAACAGATTGATGATGTGACAGGACCAATGACCTCATGAAGTTCCTGTATGCGTCAGCATCTTTGTTGAATGGTCAATATTTATACACAAGCGTCATTGGGCGGGCAGAGTGTGTTTTTGAATTCTATTTCACAACAAGCAAATAGAAATTGTATGAACGTTATAGAACATCACTTTGAATTTAGAGTTATAAGTAGGTTCTGTTAACAAATAGGTAGTCAAAAGTGTACCAACAGTCCACTAAAAACCCACTGTGGAAAAGGAGTGTCTGGTTGGAATGTAATATTCCGGAACGTTCCTTTACTCCAGCCAGTGTGGAGAGTGAAGGTATCGTCCAATCATACTGTTCTGTTAGTCATAAAGAATGTGCCTCGTTCTTTACAGAACCATTCCCTGGAACGTTCTCTGTATCATTCCCTGTATCATTCCCTGTATCATTCCCTGTATCATTCTCTGTATCATTCCCTGTATCATTCTCTGTATCATTCCCTGTATCGATCCCATTCTTAACATTCACCTCATCATAACCTTGGAATAAACCAGAATAACTGGGTCTCACTGTAGAACTGTCTCACTGACACCACGTAGTGGAATAACTGGGTCTCACTGTAGAACTGTCTCACTGACACCACGTAGTGGAATAACTGGGTCTCACTGTAGAACTGTCTCACTGACACTACGTAGTGGAATAACTGGGTCTCACTGTTGAACTGTCTCACTGACACTACGTAGTGGAATAACACTGTAGAACTGTCTCACTGACACTACGTAGTGGAATAACTGGGTCTCACTGTAGAACTGTCTCACTGACACTACGTAGTGGAATAACTGGGTCTCACTGTAGAACTGTCTCACTGACACTACGTAGTGGAATAACTGGGTCTCACTGTAGAACTGTCTCACTGACACTACGTAGTGGAATAACTGGGTCTCACTGTTGAACTGTCTCACTGACACTACGTAGTGGAATAACTGGGTCTCACTGTAGAACTGTCTCACTGACACTACGTAGTGGAATAACTGGGTCTCACTGTAGAACTGTCTCACTGACACCACGTAGTGGAACTGGGTCTCACTGTAGAACTGTCTCACTGACACTACGTCTCACTGTAGAACTGTCTCACTGACACCACGTAGTGGAATAACTGGGTCTCACTGTAGAACTGTCTCACTGACACTACGTAGTGGAATAACTGGGTCTCACTGTAGAACTGTCTCACTGACACTACGTAGTGGAATAACTGGGTCTCACTGTAGAACTGTCTCACTGACACTACGTAGTGGAATAACTGGGTCTCACTGTAGAACTGTCTCACTGACACCACGTAGTGGAATAACTGGGTCTCACTGTAGAACACCACGTAGTGGAATAACTGGGTCTCACTGTAGAACTGTCTCACTGACACTACGTAGTGGAATAACTGGGTCTCACTGTAGAACTGTCTCACTGACACTACGTAGTGGAATAACTGTCTCACTGACACTACACCACGTAGTGGAATAACTGGGTCTCACTGTAGAACTGTCTCACTGACACCACGTAGTGGAATAACTGGGTCTCACTGTAGAACTGTCTCACTGACACCACTAGGGAAATAACTGGGTCTCACTGTAGAACTGTCTCACTGACACTACGTAGTGGAATAACTGGGTCTCACTGTTGAACTGTCTCACTGACCTACGTAGTGGAATAACTGGGTCTCACTGTAGAACTGTCTCACTGACACTACGTAGTGGAATAACTGGGTCTCACTGTAGAACTGTCTCTGACACCACGTGACTGGGTCTCACTGTAGAACTGTCTCACTGACACTACGTAATGGAATAACTGGGTCTCACTGTAGAACTGTCTCACTGACACCACGTAGTGGAATAACTGGGTCTCACTGTAGAACTGTCTCACTGACACTACGTAGTGGAATAACTGGGTCTCACTGTAGAACTGTCTCACTGACACTACGTAGTGGAATAACTGGGTCTCACTGTAGAACTGTCTCACTGACACTACGTAGTGGAATAACTGGGTCTCACTGTAGAACTGTCTCACTGACACCACGTAGTGGAATAACTGGGTCTCACTGTAGAACTGTCTCACTGACACTACGTAGTGGAATAACTGGGTCTCACTGTAGAACTGTCTCACTGACACCACGTAGTGGAATAACTGGGTCTCACTGTAGAACTGTCTCACTGACACTACGTAGTGGAATAACTGGGTCTCACTGTAGAACTGTCTCACTGACACTACGTAGTGGAATAACTGGGTCTCACTGTAGAACTGTCTCACTGACACTACGTAGTGGAATAACTGGGTCTCACTGTAGAACTGTCTCACTGACACTACGTAGCGAATGGCAGGGCCGACACTACCAGCCCTATCAGCCTAGTCGAGAACACATTTTTTAATCCAAACCTTTTTCGTTCTACTGGTTTTATTATGTAGTGGCAGGTCATTTATATCGGTTGTTGAACATGCTTTATTCTGCTGAACCCTACAGCAGAGCTTCTGCTCTCATTAGATACCCACAATGCCTTTGATTGGGTTGAATATGAGTATCTTTTTGTTCGGGTTAAATATGAGTATCTTTTTGCAACTGGAGAAATTTGTTTTTAAACCTGCTTTCCGTTCCTGGATAAAGGTAGCATAAGCTATGCACCAATAACCACTAGCGACTGCCCTGAGTGATGCCAAGGAACTCATGGGTATTCATAGAGTGTGGGGGGGGGGGGGGGGGGGTGCGGATGACATCGTACTTTATCTGTCCGACCCTGACGTCTGTTGAGAAAGCTGTGCCAGCCTCTTTTGACGGAGGAGAGTTTCAAGTTCTTTTGCCAACTTGAGTGGTTTGTCCTGGCACAGTTGTAATTGGAGATATTTCCTCATTGCTCTTTTCCAGTGAAAAACATTTCCTTATTTAAAGACAATAGACTGCACAAAGAGTTAGCTTACACCCATACACAATATAAGAAAAAAGAGCGCCAATACTTACTGAAAAAGTGAAAACATGTCATGATAGGATAAATATTGAATAATCTGAAGAAAGCGTATTTATTTTGTAGAAACATGACATTTTGGCCTTCAAACAAACGTCAGGAAGCAGTCCACTGTCACTGGGGTGTTGTCCAGACTGAGCGAGCTCCTCTGAGGTAAATCTGATGCATTCTTCCCTAGCTCGCCAA
>JAPMUY010000346.1:75000-77500 GCA_026901105.3 Galaxias olidus | reverse complement strand
GAGAGAGAGGTGGTTTCGTTCTCTCTCTTTGTAAAGCTCTGATGTGGTTTCGTTCTCTCTCTTTGTAAAGCTCTGATGTGGTTTCGTTCCCTTTCTTTGTAAAGCTCTGATGTGGTTTCGTTCTCTCTCTTTGTAAAGCTCTGATGTGGTTTCGTTCTCTGGCCATGGTTCAATTCTACCAGGGGGCTCTTACTGTACGTACCAGAGATGGTCCGTGATCACTTGTGTATCAGAGATAGTTTGTGATCAGTTATGTACCAGAGATAGTTTGTGATCAGTTATGTACCAGAGATGGTTTGTGATCAGTTATGTACCAGAGATGGTTAATGATCACTTGTGTACCAGAGATAGTTAATGATCAGTTATGTACCAGAGATAGTTTGTGATGAGTTGCAGGTTTCCAATAAGACATGGAGGACCTCTTTCTAATCTTTGAACAGCATGAGATGGTGTAAGCCTTCAGCTCGCTGGCAGACATATGTGTTTCTATGCTGGGCTTTGAATCTTACCTGGAATCCATGAGCGACAGAAAGACTATACAGTCAACAGTGTGTTTGGAGCCCGTCCACTCTGTTTTCCCAAACGTGCCAAGCTTCTGTTGTTCCCAGTCTGGTGTTTGGACTCAGACTCCCCGAGTCACCGTAGATCAATGTGACCGTTGTTTTAGTAAACCCTCGTCTCTGCTCTCGGCTCTTTCACACCCGCCTCCTCCACGGAAGAGCTACTGTGGACGGAACACAACACACACATTAACAGAGCTGCCCGTGGTTCTGCTGTGGACGGAACACAACACACACATTAACAGAGCTGCCCGTGGTTCTGCTGTGGACGGAACACAACACACACATTAACAGAGCTGCCCGTGGTTCTGCTGTGGACGGAACACAACACACACATTAACAGAGCTGCCCGTGGTTCTGCTGTGGACGGAACACAACACACACATTAACAGAGCTGCCCGTGGTTCTGTGTGAAAGAGGTGGCGATGACTCACAGTGTGTTTGGTTCATATTGGTGGGATATTTATCCACTATGCTAAAGCCCCGCCATTACACTGGCCAAATAACCCAACAGATCAAACAGAGTCTAAACATTCAAAAAACATCTGCAGACTTTCAGATGTGTGTGTGTGTGTGTAAGTGTTATTTGTTTTAACTCAGATGGTGGCTGAATATGTTTTATGTGTGGGATTTGTTTGAGGTTAAATTGTGGTTAGAAATCTGTGTGTGTGTCTGTGATTGCGTAGAGGTTAGATTGTGGTTAGATATCTGTTTGGGTCTGTAACTGTGTAGTGGTTAGATTTTGGTTTGTTTTAGGCAGTGTCTAAGGCTTTCCTTGTGCCTTCTGTGGCTGTTAGGGTTAAGGGTCATGAGGTCAACATGGAGATTTTAACACTGTGGAAATGGAAGGACTGTGACGCTAGTGGTTAACCAGACCTGATGCAGACCAGGATCTTATTAAGCAGCTAGTTAGCGAGGACAAGCTCTGCCCAGACATCTATAAGGGGCTAAAACAGCAAAGGGATGTTATGTTGTTAGATTGTAGTATCAACACAACGTTAAGGGGCTAAAACAGCAAAGGGATGTTATGTTGTTAGATTGTAGTATCAACACAACGTTAAGGGGCTCAAACAGCAAAGGGATGTTCTGTTGTTAGATTGTAGTATCAACACAACGTTAAGGGGCTAAAACAGCAAAGGGATGTTATGTTGTTAGATTGTAGTATCAACACAACGTTAAGGGGCTAAAACAGCAAAGGGATGTTATGTTGTTAGATTGTAGTATCAACACAACGTTAAGGGGCTAAAACAGCAAAGGGATGTTATGTTGTTAGATTGTAGTATCAACACAACGTTAAGGGGCTAAAACAGCAAAGGGATGTTATGTTGGATTGGAGCATCCTCACTGAGTTCTGAGGTTGGTGGATAGTTTTTTTTTTTTTGGTGCTAATGTTTTTAATGTACGAGGCGTGAGTGGACGTCACACAGTGGAATCTTCACAACAGGTCATGTGACACCCCTCGTCCACCTCACGGCACAGACAAAGGATCCTGATTGGAGGAGGACAGTGGACATCTTCCAAGAATGCCATTAGGCATCGCTTCCCACTGAGAGAATGAGCTGGGATCGCACGTAGAGCTAGATAAGAGTAGAACGAACACACACACACACACCCACACACACACTGGTTTTGGCAGTTATGCAAATAAATATTTCATAAGGCAGACAAAGAACAAGCTATTTGGTTGTCAAGATGAACAATATTATAGTCTAGTTTCAGCAGGGTGGTTGTGGTTTAAAAGGGATATCACGTTTTGACCACTGCAGGAGCGTAAATTGCTGAGGATTTCAACGCCACTTGTTCTATTTCATCATAGTTCTACTTCATTAGCGTGCAGCACTGCTTCTGGAGACTCAGTCTCCCAGCGGTGGATTTGAAGAGGGCTTTTGAGTTCCCCCCTAGTGAGACAAATATCATTACGGGTACCCTCTTTGATTTTA